>JBDJHY010208004.1:0-11477 GCA_039654485.1 Withania somnifera | reverse complement strand
ATACTAAGAATGAATTTATCAAGTACTTTTGAACTCGGATATCTGAGAATGTCAAGTTCCAAGGCTTGGTCAGTAAGCTAAGGGTCTCTAGTGACGAGAGGAAGCACCTCAATGAGGAGAATGTTGAGCTATCTCGGAAGCTCGAAGCCTTACGGAGGGATGCCCGTAAGCTCATGGCTAGTACTGAGAAATTCGTTGCTTATTGGAAATCTAAAGTAACTCAATACAAGCTGGACTTCGACCACCTTGAAGCTTAGGTGAGTCGCCTCCAAGACCATGTATGTGAATACGAAAAGATAGTATTTATTGAGGGAGGATTACTTACCTTAGACGAGGTGGAGGAATGGGTTAACGAGCTAACTTCTATTCTTGCAAGCATAGCCTCAATGTATGGAGAAGGTTCGCCTTACTATCAAAGGAACAAGATCATCTTGGGCCACATCCTGGCTATGTATGATGATGTGAAAAAGAGGCCTCAGTATTTCCGACTTAACCTACAAGCCAACACAAGTCAGCGGACTTCGATGGCCTTCTCAGACATCAAAAGTGCATTGGATAGGCAGGGCCCTAGTAGACCAACTCGGTCCCGACGAGGTCATAAGAGTTAGGATAATTCTTTTGATAAGTATTACTATACCTTGTTATTTTGATAGGTAGGAATACTCTTATATAAATGACTGCACAACCTTAAATAAAATGACTTTTTGCATACCTATTTTTTATGGTATTCTTTCTTCTGCCCATATTAGCACATTATTTTTTTGTGTTTCCTTATAGCAGTGCCGATTTCATTCATAATTTATGGCGTTTTGCAGAATCGAACTCTCGTGAACAAGGTAGATTTATCTCGTGATTATGCAGTGCTTGGACGAACCAAATTGAGGTTGATTTAACTTGTGTTTTTTGCGACGTTTAGCCTAACCAAGCTCTCACATATGAGATCAATTGAATTTCCAAATTTGCAGCGCTCTTGCCAAATCGAGCTCCCATAGATAGGTCGATTTAATTTGTAATTTTGCGGCGCTCTACCGAACCGAGCTCTTATATCTAAGGTAGAATTTATCTCATAATTTTACGACATTCTGCCGAATCGAGCTCTCATATCTAAGGTTAATTTAATTTATAATTTTTGACACTTGGACGAATCGAGCTATTATAGCTGAGGTCAATTTAATTCATAATTTGCGGCAATTCGGCCGAACTAGGCTCAGGGTGGTCCCCAAGGTCTATTTAATTTGTAATTTTTTAATGACCTTTCTTAGGCTAGGGTTTTCCCCATGCTTTTTAGACCTGTTAATAGCCGCAAAAAGGACAGTCTTAAACGCTAAACGTAATAAAGGGTAATCATAAGAAATAAACATAATCTTAATCATGAAACTGCATATATTACTGATGAAATCTTCATAAATTACTTACATGCCAGGTTCTGGGTATTTCAGTGTCATCTAGTCTTGCCAATTTGTAGCTACCAGAGTTATAAACTTCACTTACTTGATAAGGGCCTTCCCAATTTGCCTCAAGCTTTCCCATATTTTCAGCTCACCTGGCTTCATTTTATCTCAGGACTACCTGACATGGGTTAAATTGGGTATTTTTTACCCTGTCATTATAATATTTACCCATAGCTTGTTTGTATTTTGCCTATGAAATAACTGTCATCTCTCTTCTTTCCCCCAGGAGGTCGAGGTTCAACCTGAGCTCTTTTTCTTTCTCTCGTTCAACATAGTGTAATGACCTCTGGCTGGGCACCCCTATCTCAGTTGGGATCTCTACTTCTGTTCCGTACGTAAGGTTGAATGGGGTTCCCTCTTTAGGTGTTTTTAGGGTTGTTCTATAAGCCCATAGGACATGAGATAGGTTTCTACCCAATCTCCTTTAGCTTTGTGTCCTATTTGTTTTGTGACCTCGACTTGTCCATTCGCCTGAGGGTGTGCTACCGAGGTGACTGTTGAGTGATTTTCGTTTCATCGCACCATGATTTGAATGGGTCATTTGCAAACTATTTCCCATTATCTGAGATGATTTTTTTTGTATCCCAAATCGGCACATGAATTTTTTTCAGACAAAATTCAGGATCTTGCTTCCTATGATTGTGGCCAAGGGCTCTGCCTCTACCCATTTGGTGAAGTAGTCTATGGCGACCACCAGAAATTTCACCCTTCATGGGGCTTCAGAAAATGGTCCCACGATGTCGATCCCCCACTGGGCAAAGGGCCAGACACTCTTCACTGAGATTAACTTCATCTGAGGTCATCAAACTATTGGCGCATCGAATTTGCACTTTGGACACTTCTGGACAAAGTTATGTGTCTCCTGAAATAAAGTGGGCCAGTAATAGCCCCGTCTCAGGATCTTTCTTGCCAATCCCCTTGCACCTAAGTGGCTACTATAGAAGCTCTCGTGGATTCCTCGTAATATGTAATTGGCTTGAACTGGCCCTACACATCTCAGTAAAGGCTGTAAAAAAGTTCTTTTATAAAGGATCCCGTTCCCCAATACATACCTAGGTGCTTTGAGGTGAAGATTCCTCGCCTCAGCAAGGCCGAATAGAGTCTCTCCCGAGGTAAGACATCTCACTATGGGGTCATCCAACTATTATTTACCTATTCCATCACAGAGATTTTGATTTTGCGTATTAATACCTGGCAACCCTTCTTACCTTTTTTCGAGAATGCCAATTTGCTGAGCGCATCAACTCTAGTATTTTCTCCTCGGGGGACCTTGGTTATTTAGAAATAGGAGAATTTTCCTGGCAACCCCTCCACTAATTCCAGGTATTTCTTCAGTTGGGGATCCTTCGTCTCGTACACACCTTTTACCTGAATTACCACAATTTGGGAATCACTAAAAGACAGAGAGTGACTTTATCTTTATTTGTTGGGTTAGGCGCATACCTGCTATCAGTGTTTCATACTCCGCCGCATTGTTTGTCATTTTAAAAGTAAAATGCAATGCTTATGAGATCTCAGTTCCCTCAGGACTTTTGAAAAGGATTTCAACCCCACCACCGTCTTCACTGGAGGCTGCATCTACATGCATGACGAAAACCTCACTAGGTGTTTTGGGTTTCTTGTCCACCTAAGCCTCCTTCACAGAAGATTATATTGCCTTCGAGGTAGATTCATGCATCTCTATGGGGAAATCTACCAGAGCTTGGTCAGTGTAGAGGTAATCGGGTTGTAGTCCACTCAAGAAAGCTAAGATGACGAATTAGTCAGTCTTGCGTTCTATATGCAAGCTTTCTTCTATGAAGCACTCCAGGTACACGCTTATGGCCTAGTTCCCTTTTGCTTGACGTCTAGGAGGTCTGCCGAGTTTTTCACCAACTTCTTCTGGTAGAAATGGGTGTAGAAGTGCTCATCTAGCTGGCGAAATGAGGTGATGCTGTTTCTTGGTAGGTCGTCAAACCAAATCCTGGCTTTCTCCACCAGAAATTCTGGGAACACTCTACACATATGCTCCCTGTTGCATTGGCGATTGACCATCTAGAATTTGAACTGGGATAGAAAGTCAATGGGGTCACTGCTTCCATCATAAGGCTTTATCCCGGGTGATTTGAAACCTTAGGTAAGGGGGTGATTATTATTTCTTTTGAGAAAGGGGTAATTACATCCCCCGCCTCGTCGATTCCTAAAATTCTATCCAATTCATTTTTGATAAAATTCTTTTGGGGAGTTCTGCTAGGGCCAACTCCCTCATTGTGATCTCGAAGTGGGCTTCGATCTTTACGAAGGTTACGATTTTGACGTCGTCCACCTGACTGCGCTTGTTTTCATCTTTTGTACGAGGATTCTCATCACTATAACGTGAGTCAGTCGGTTTTGTTGAACTTTAAGGCAGTTCCTTCTCATGTTCTTGATTTCGTTCTTGATTTCGTTGAACCTCCTAGTAGGATCTTATCTCGGGATGGTCGTGGCATCATTGCTGAAAAAAATTCTGGTGCTCCTGGGCAAACCTTTCTGCTGCAATTAGCTGAATGTGTATTATTGTCTAGTCCTGGTCATCTTGTCGGCTGGTATGATGGGTGGGCACCTGGGTTGCTTATGCCCTACCTCATCCTCTACCACCTTGGCTAGGACCTTCGCATGCCATGGTCCTACCACCACGACCTGCCCTTCGTGTGCTTTTGCTCCTCGTGTTAACCATCTTTTCAAAAAATTTGAATTTTGATATTTTAAAACAAGAATCTCTATCGGTTCCCACAGATGACACCAATTGGTGAATCCCAAAAGATCACCAATAATTCTATTATGAAATCTACCTTATGATCCTAGACAGCAACAATTATCCTAGAGTAAGCACCTGCAAAACAAAGCCCAGGGTAGTCCTCGGGGTAGTTCTCCGATTCTTAAGTTAGCAAAGAGCTTTTTAGGAGAGAATACCAATAATATTTTAGAATAGTATATTGAGCGTTATTTTGCCTTTCCACTGTTTGGCTTTTATAACTGGTTCTTGTAATAGCCACATTAGTGGGCGCTGTAAATGGGGAGTAACATCCGCAGTGGTTAACGCCACTTTCTTGTAACTGTCGTTGCCTCATTAGTGGGTAGGGAATAATTTCCTCAACGGTTGTCACCACATTAATTATAATTATTTATCGTTACTCTACATTTATTATGTTATTAATAGTAATTATTAATTAATATTAATTCCTCGTTATTATCGTTATTCTACATATACCTCATCAAATGATTATTTTTCCTTGTTTGTGCGAAAGAACTCCTTTATTTCATTGATGCATCTGTTATTTGGTTGGTAAACTTCTTATTTGTCGATGAGAATACTAATCGATAGGACCTTATTAGTTTTTTATTTGACCTAATTATCAATTAGAAGATTTAACTTTGTAAAATCGTTATTGATTTGATATCAATAATAAAATAAAAATGTATATGTATCTATGATTGAAAATCAATTAATAATACTATATACCCTATCTCAAGACTTCATTGTATATTTAATCGTATATGTTTACTCACTCAATAACAAAATATTTTTTTGGGGCCTAAATAGTTAAGATTCAAACACAAAAATAAATATACTTAATTAACTAAGATATAGAAATTCGAACCTCCATTAAATACAAATAAAGAAGAAATTAACTTTAAATCAAACGGCATAGATGATTTTTCTCATATTACTAATAGAGATCAACATAGAAAAACCAAGAAATTATTTGCAGAAACGGCTTGCCAAAAGTGATTACTTAAAAGTCAAATTATAATGAGAGGAATTAATTTTTTTTTAAAAAAAAAAAACGTGTACATAGTTTTATTTGAACTTTAATTTTGTTACTTTTTGAAACCTGAAGTTACTAAAAAAAATTATATGTATCTAGTTCATTATATCTCTTTTACATTTTTTGTTTTAAATTGATTTTATCAATTTTAATTTAAAAATATACCTTCCTGAATATGCAGTTTTTGTAGAATTGTTAACATAATTGTATAAAAAAAAATATTTTATTTACCATGTCAAAATATTAGTAATTTTTTGTTTGATACTTTTCAGAAGAAAAGCTTTTCTGAACTTCATCGAAAAATCTCCCTTCAGCTACCATCAGCATCGAAAATCACTAGACTATTGTATACGTATCAGTAATTCTTGATTCTATCCAGACAAAAAAATCCAAATTTCATCGAAATCCGACGAACAAATTTCAGCTCTGATCACGCATCGAAGAGGAAGAATCCAATATAATATTTCATCGAAATCTCACTGGTATCGATACATCTACTTCATCGCCGCCGGTATTACGCTATTGGTAATTAATAAACCATATCCTCACCCCCAATCAGATGTGTTGCCCGTTGTCTTCATCACCTAAATCGTAGATCTCGTTGGTGAACTTTTTCGGAAACTTCACCGAAATCCTAAATCGGTTTCTCTCTTTTTACCGGCACAAACTCATATGCATTGTAGCTTCGTAACTAGATCTATCGCACCGATGAAGTTTTCGACGGACCCTCAGGTTCTTAATCATTTTTTTGCCCTTTTTTCCTTATGATTTCTTCTTACATTTACTACCAGGATCCAAATTCAAGCATCTAAATTTCAAGACCAATTTTTGCACCAATTTATCATAAACCGCCGAATCGAGCAAAGAAATCATCCATCAATTCTTTTAGTTAAACTTTGGTGATATCTATAACTGACTTTTTCTCTCAATTTCACTTGGATTTGTATTATTGAGTTCTTTATAGTAATTTTGAATTGAAATTAGTTGTTTGTTAGTACTTTTATTTTCTTGATCTATTGCATCTTCTTCTTTGTATTTTCTTGACATTTTTTTTTGTTTCTTCTTGGTTAATAGATCCCAGTTGGTACTATCGGTAAAGAGTATTGTTGTTCTTGGTTATAATTGTTGGTACTGTTTTCTCATAGCGAGATAGAGTAGTTGATTTTTTTGATGGATTAGTTGGTTCGTTATTAGTATCCCCTTGTAGCTTGTACTTTCTTTAGTGGCTTTGGTGGATGATGATCGAGTATGATCATATCATCATTTAGGAGTAGGATTGGGATTGGGGTTGGGGTTGGGCTTAAAATCGAAAGCGAGGCCAGGTTCAGGGCCGAAATCGGGGACAGGGGGCAGGAGAAGTAGATGAGTTAAGGGATTCTCTAGCTTGAGAGTACGGTCGTGGAACATAGGCACTTTACGAGGAAAGTCCATAAATTTCTTGAAGATTCTTAGAAAAAGAAAAATTAATATAGCTTATGTACAGGAAACTAGATGGTTAGGTACTAAGTCGCAGAATGTGGACAGATATAAATTATGGTATTCAGGGGGCGTGAGAAATAGAAATGGGGTAGGTATTTTGTAGCCGAAGTGCTTAGGGAGAAAGTGGTGGAGGTTAAGAGGGTCAATGATAGGATGATGCCGATTACCTTGATGGATGAGGTTCTCATTAAGAGGATATGATAGTCTTATTTTCATAAACCCTTAAATGAAGTTGAGGACGAATGATTGGTGCTAGGTGACTTAGAGCACCCTGAAAGATGGCATTATTTTTGGGTATTGTAGGCATATAAAGCCTGGGAAGTGAAGAGGGATATCTATAGGATGCGTAAGGATAGAGCGATTGGACCTGATGAGATTTTGGTAGATTTTTGAAAGAGCTCAAGCGAGATGGGTAGTGTGGTTACCAAGTTGTTTAATGTCATTTTTCAAGAGGCAAAGATGTCTGAAACTTGGAGATGGAGTACGATAATTTCCTTGTACAAAAACAGGGCGACATTCAAAATTGCAATAACTATAGAGGTATCAAGCTATTAAGTCACACAATGAAGGTTTGAAAAAGAGTGGTGGAGGTAAGATTGTGAGGAACATTGCTATTTTTGATAGTCTATTCGAATTCATGTCAGGCTGTAAGCCTGTCAATGGGTCGGGATGAGCCGGGTCGGTCCAAAGAAATTAACTCGGACCTGTCGCGGTTTCGATCCAGTCCGGACTGGCCTTTAGCTGACTCATATTAACAGTGCACGGTTCGACCAACTATGAACAATGTCCATTTAAAAAAATAAACGCGTTTAATTCAGTTTAAATTTTATACGAGTATACAAAAGTTATTAATAATATTTACATATATACTGAAGATATATATTATTTACTAACGATATATACTAAATCTAATAAGGATATACACTATATACTAACAATATACACAAAATATACTATATATATGTTATATACAAAAGATATATACATACTAAGTATATATACTATATATACTAAAGTTATATATTATATACTAATACTATATATATTAAATATACTAAAGATATATTAAATATATTAAGAATATATAATTACCAATATATACTATATACTAACGATACACAAAAAATATACTAAAAGTATACACTATATACTAAAGATACATATTATATACAAAAGATATGGACTAAATATACTAAAGATATATATTATATACAAAAGTTATATACTAAATATATATATTATATACTAAATATACTAAAAGATATATACTAATGATACATACTATATACTAACGATATATACAAAATATACTAGGGGTATATAAAATAATTCAACACTTAATATATTTCCTCAATCATCCTATTTAATTCATCAGCATTAAAACTAGGGTTTACTGAGTCACACTGGTCAAAATCAACCAATCCATATTTAGGACTTGCTTCTGTTGAAGGATGGACTGACAATAGTTTTTGGATTTCTTCTTCTTCTTATTCTCGACCTGGAACCAAACATTTATTTTTTCGTTCCGATAGGATCAAGCCTCTGAGACATACTAGAACATTCATTGCATTTCTTCTCAATGAATGTCGATCATCTCTAATTTATTATCATCCCTAGCTGAAGGTGCTCCCTAATACAACTGTTAATATTGAAATATTCATGATGTCCCTAAATAGTAATGATAAAATGAAAAAAACTTGCTTGCTTTGCCAGCCACCATTTCAGTGGGTTAACTTTCTTACTAATTTTCTTGGGAGCTTGCAATAAATAAAGACTCAATTCATCCCCGACTCCTCTCCGTGAGGTAGTCAGTACTCTACTCAGGCATAACATACGCCTACTTTTGGAAAATAATGATAATGACTATGCAAAATTAGAAGGCTCATCAAATGGGATCAGTATGATTGGTTGATGTGGCATTATCAACTATATTGGTATAGCAGTCATATAATATCTCCAGTGCTGATTTGCGTTAGCCATAGCCTCAAACAAACTAGGTTCTTCGTCGTGTTTAATTTTTGAACTTGTATAAATCATTGTAAAAAAATTCAGCCATTGTTGTCTGTTTTAAAGAAGGATTTAATATAACACCAATTAAGTAAATACGAAAATTAGAAAAGAATTATTTTTAAAAATTTTAAACATTGCGCCAATAGCATCTTCAAAACGATATTTAGTCTTATATTCAGAAAGCAATAGAGATATTCAGCTACATAAGATAGAATAGAACAAATGGTGGAATAATATTGAGACAAAAATATGTCAATAACATTGCAAAATGTTTCTAAAAATACCTCTACTTCTCTAATTAGGTCCCAATCCGAATTTTGTAACATATGTTCGGATGCTTGGAAAAATTAGTTAAAAGTAGCACTAATTGATTTCCTATATCTGTAGAAAGTTTCATAAATAAATATGTTGAATTTCACCTAATTTCTAGTTCATTAGGCATTAATCTAGGTTTTAGATTAAATTATGCAAAATTTACTTTAAATTCTGCAAGCCTAACTCTTCAACTGTTACCTTGAACAAATCCTACTACAAGTCTTAATTTTTCAAGTACAGGTTCAAAAAAGCAAGACCGTTCTTAACAATTAAATTATAATATGACAAGCGCACCTAATATGAAAATATCTTCAAGCGGTGGAAAAAATAATCTTTTTAACGTATCAATAGCGGCGGTGTTATTAAATGCATTGTCAAAAGATACACAAAAAAATTTACCATTCAGATTATAATAATTAACAACTTTAGTAATTGTGTCTGAGATAAATTTTGCATCATGCCTACGATTTTCATCATATAGAAAAGCTAAATTTTGTTTTTGAATTATAAAACTACTATTTATCCAGTGACAAGTAACGGTTAAATAATCATTTCTATTTACAGTACAATAAAGATCGAAAGTTAGAGAAACTCTACTTGAAATATTAAGAAATAGGGTACGCAAATAAAATATATACCGTTCGTGTAATCTAAAAACATCTGACCGATGTATACTTTTAGGAATATCACCAAACATTGAATTATAATTTTTTTGTATATAAAAAGAAAATGCATCAGAGGAAGCAAAACTGACAAGCAAACAACCTACAACTATCGTTTTCACTATTTCTAAACGATCTTGTATTTTATTATAGTTTTGATTAATTTACTAGTTTTTGGCCTGATCCAATCTGTCTTCCTTAACAACAGTTACTTTGGCTCGCTCTACTTTATATTTAGTTCTACAATGTCTTGTCAAGATACTCGTATCCCTGCATTACCTCTCCCTCATATACAAAAAATACTTCTTTACAAATAATGCATTTGGTTTCAGTTCTTATTATATCCTTAAACAATTTCCATACAACATTAAAATTTCTAGTTTTTTTAGGAAGTCTAGGAGTTTAGGAACAAAATTAATATATTGAGGGACGGGACGTTTAGATTCTGATTATTATCATCTTCATCATCATCATCATCATTATCATTATCATTATCATCATCATCATCATTATCATTATCATTATAATTAAACTCATCAAAATTGATATTAGCATCCATATTTCATTATCTTCTTCTATTTCGTAGTTTTCTTGTAATTAAGCATAATTCATATCATGCATACCCACACCTCACCATATTCAAATTCTTGTTCAGGTTTACTAGCAATACTAGGTAGAGAGACATATATACGATTATAAATTCTAGTACAGTCGGAATCTCTAGCGAAAGCGGAATCGATTTTTTTGTTACTAGGACTACTTTCGAAACACAAAAAAATTTGAACACATTTACCTATTTTCCTTAGTCTATCCATATGAAAAATTATAATAGTAAAATTTAAAATCAAAAAATAAAATAATTGCAAATAATAAACTAATTAAAACATTCAAAAATTAAAAGTAAAAGATGGAATGATTATACCAAATTGCCGAAGTAATTTATCAATTGAATACTTGAACGTTGAAAACTTTCCCTTGATCACTTGATGTTGCTAATAATTGCAAAATTTTAAATTAGGAAATTAATTGAAAATAACTAGAACACCTGTTTTGGAGAAATATTAAGAGATTGTTGTGAAAATTGACAAAATTGAAGTGGTATTTATAGAAAAAATTTGTTTTTTTAAACCAGCAAAATAGGCCATTTTCATCCATTTGGCAACGATAAAAAAATGACCTGGCCCAACTTATCTTTAAAAATAAAAAAAAAATCTTCTTAAAACCAGGGGGTCAGGGTGGGTGGACTAGTCCAAAATGATCAACTTGGATCGGAAGGACCGCTCACTGCACTTGTCCGGTCTAGTTAGTCTTGGGCTAGTCCAGTCTGTCCAGGCAAACCGGGTCGGCCAACACCCTTATATCAGAGGGCTCGACTACTGAAGCTATTCATCTTGTGACGAGATTGGTGGAGCATTATCGAGAAAGAAGGACTTTCATATGGTTTTCATAGACCTTGAAAAGGCTTACGACAAAGTTCCCAGGGAGGTGCTTTGGAGGTTCTTAGAGTCTAGAGGTATTATCACGACTTATACTAGGTCGATTAAGAATATATATGATGGAGTCAAGAATCGTGTTAGAACTGTGGCATGAGACACAGAGTATTGTCCCGTGTTAATGGGCTTGCATTAGGGATCAATCCTCAAGCAATATCTATTTCCCTTGGTGATGGATAGTTTGACGCAGGGTATTCAAGATGAGGTTCGTGGTGTATGTTATTTGCAGATGAGACGAGACTCGAGGAGGAGTTAATTTTAAGTTTGTGGTGTGCAGAA
>JBDJHY010207984.1:0-11477 GCA_039654485.1 Withania somnifera | reverse complement strand
ATTTCATACCCTTGTCAATAATTTAGGAAGATGCTAAACATTCATTTTTTATTTTTCTTAAAAAGGGGACATAATTATTATATAAGTTAAAATGATTTAATATAGCGGTACCACAACGCATTTGAAAGTCCTAGGATTTGAATAAATATTTCATATAGAGCAAAGTCCATGTTGTTGATTCTGAACAAAACTGTTGGATGCTAATTTAGAACATGCTTCCGAAGAATTTATTCTCGAATTACCCAATTTTAAAGTTAAAACTCCAAAATAGAAAACCGGGATAAACACGACAGAATTTTTAGGTATCCAGACTACCAGTCCCAACAAGTCACAAATGACTTGCGACAGTTATAAGAACACTTTAAATGCAAAAAAATTGAGTAAATATGAAAATGACCCTGAGGGTCATTACATTTAACCATCTTATCTTACCACTATTCTTTTCATGGATTTTTTGATGGAATTTTATTGTTGCTTCACAGTCTATTCTTACTAGTAATTATTTTTTATTTAATATATGTAGTTTAAAACTATTTAAACCATA
Source organism: Withania somnifera (assembly GCA_039654485.1). Taxonomy (NCBI): domain Eukaryota; kingdom Viridiplantae; phylum Streptophyta; class Magnoliopsida; order Solanales; family Solanaceae; genus Withania; species Withania somnifera. The sequence goes on along the minus strand of JBDJHY010207984.1, from coordinate 10,933 downwards.
TATCAATTCTAATATTTCTTCATCTATACTAATCATATTTTCTTTTTCTTTGTATTTACCACTTTAATAAGCACAAATTCGTTCATCTCTTTTGTCACTATATTTATTGTCTCTTGCTTTTAGTACTGCTCTCTATCGAATCCTTCAAAAATGTCGTATGTTTCTACTATAAAATAAGCTGATTCTAAAGGTAAATTCAGATCTTAAATATTCTTTACCATGTCTTTAAGCTTTTGTTCTAACTTTATATTTCTATATTAAAAGTCTTTTGTCTCGTTGCTCCTGTTTTTGAATAAAGGGGTCAAACTATTTTCCCCAAATATTTAATAAAATTTCATGAAAAATTCAAAATCCCTAAAAACTGTTGTAACTATTTCGTTTGGTCTAACTTATCTTGCATATCGAAAAAAAATTGCAATATGCAGTTGCAATTTTATTTTTCCTTCTCCTATTGATAATCCTAGAAAATATATATAGTTCTTACATAATTCCATTTTTTTTACTAATTATTATTTCATTTTCTATGAATAACCTAAAAACTATTTTTTAGTGTCCTGAATGTTCTTTTATATTATTACTAAAAACTAAAATATCATCAATGCATACTAGAATGAAATTTTTATATTCCCCAAATATATTTTCCATCTTTTGTAGAAAAATTGGTGCAGTAGTCTTTAGTCCAAATAACATTATTAGGCATTCAAAATTTCTTGTTGGGCAAGTAAAACCAGTCTATTCTATGATATCTTCATGCATTTTAACCTGCCAATATCCAGATTTACATTCGACTTTACTAAATATTTATCTTTCTAGAATCTTTGGTATTTTATATTCATCCTTTATAGTGTCATCATTATGTTTTTTGTAATTTATTACAATTCTTGATTTGCCTCTTACTATTTCATTGTGGTTTCTTACCATAAAGGACGTTGATCGATGTCTTGACTTAGACCTTCTAAATACTCCTAGTTCTAGTAATTCCTTTATTTGTACTTCAAAATCTTATAGGTCTTGATAGGTGGCTTCAATTGATGTTGTCATAACTATATATTCAAGATTAATAATTTCTAGTCTACAAGTTAATTGGGTTGACTTCCAATGATCTAGAGGTTTTCTCCTATAATTTATAGTTCATCAAAAATTTGTATTATTCTTCATATATCTTCTTGGCCTTTTATTATTCTAATATTTCTTAATCCTCTTTTAAAATTGTAGTTTTTTGTATTTACTTCTATCATGATATAATTCATCTCAAATTGATCATTCTCTAATAATTCTTCTAAATCATTTAATTTATTTCTAAATTATTTGTCGTATTGTCTCTTTTTATTTCTCTTTGTATTTCACAAGTACAATTTTCTCCCTTGTCAACTTTATTGTAGATTTTGTATCTGTTTTTCTATAGCATAACGACCTCTTGTAGGTACTAATTTTGTATATATTGGAGCACGTGATATATTTTTCTAGAGGATTACTCCATCTATAGAAAAAAACAACTTCCGTTATTTATTAACAAAAGATCTAAGTCTATTATAAAATCTACACTTACATTTAAGTCTCTTACCCTTATTTGATTTATCTTATAAGTGACTTTATAAAATTCAGTGCACATATTTATGAACATTACAATTATTATTCTATGTAATGTTTATAGATATTGTAAGTGTTTTCCATTGATATTTGAGGTTTTATCATTTCTTTTAACAGATGCGGAGGCAAAATCTTTTTATTTATTATACTATCAATGAATCCTAAGCCTATTATGGGTAATGTTTCTATTTCATAGTCGTGTATTTTTATTCTAGTCAAAACTTTTATTGTATTTATCTTTTATCTTCATTAAAAATTAATCCTTATATATTCATTAATTCTTCTTCTTGAATTTTTTTCTTTTTCTTTTTCTATTTTATCAATTCTTTTTTCTAGATCTATATAATGACCCTAACGGTCATTTTTCGTTTCCTTGATAAATGATTGTTTTACCCCTCCCATAGTCTCATCATGTCAAATAAAGTTTTGTTCTATGGTTCATTTGAGAAAAGAATGAAGTTGAGATAAGCTTGTGGAAGAGTTTGTGTTTGGAACCTTTAGGTGCTAAATAAGGAGCTTTACAGGTCATTTAGAGTTCTGGACCTCGTATTAGAAATTTGTCAGTTCCATCATCTGTAGAATATCAAGTTTGGTCTGTTTACACTTACTTTTTCTATTTTAGACCTTTTTTTGAGAGTTTGAGCATCTAGACCGGCTAAAGTTGAAGTTTGGTGAAATGATTGACTTTGTTTAGCATTTTACCTTACAGTGACTAGATCGAAAAATACTATGGTTTTGTTGGATTCAGAAGGTATATTTTAGCCTAGAATGAAATATTTTATATTTTTCGTGAGACCCAGAGGTATTCTGGTATTTTTTTAGTTAAAATGGGCCCTTAACGAGTACTGGGTTAAATAGAACTCATACGCAAGATTTGATAGTTACATTAAGTCCATAATGTCAAAAAAAACATGGTTGCATATATGGTTTGTCATCACAGGGTCCATTAGGAGTTATGTTGATTTAATATATTTTTTTTTTGTTGCGCTGCTGCCATTCAGAATTATGTTTGTTTAATATTTTTGATTTTTTCTATTGCACTGCTGTTAGCGCAGTCTACAGGTTTCCTCCACATTCGCGGGAGGCGACTGCATTTGCAGTGAGTATGGGATATTTTTCCTTTGCATTTGCAGTTTGGTCATCTCATTCACAGAGGGTACTGGGCTGGGTGCATTCCTGAAAGTGCACACGGTGTTTTAAAGCAGAAGTACATCATATTTTTGCTTATTTTATTCATGAGAAAACAAAAAAAAACCTTATTTAGGCAAGGTATGATCAAGAATTTTTTAAGATAATCAATTGGATTAGTTTTGTAAACCTATTTCAATCAATTCCCTAATACCTTAACATAATTTTCATCAATATTTTTATGGTTTTGGAGCCTAAAACAACAGGTAAGATGTTGAACTTGAAAATGGTTAAAACTTGGGATTTTAACAATGAAATGGAATGGAATTCTTATGAAACATGATATTTCATATCCCATAGTGACAGGTAATATTATTTTATGATCAAAATCAATCTTTATTGTGTGGGCCTTGGATTAGTTTTTGTATGCACCTTGATTACTTGAAATTTGGTGTGATTAGTGAATGTTTTCTTATAATTCTTTATTGGGTCACTAGATTTTGAATAATTAGAGGTCGATCTAAATGGGAAAGATCTTGAGTAAATTGATTCTTTGAAATTAAGGAAAGTTGAGGTTTAATGGCTTTTTATAAATTATTAACAATTTTTTGCTAGTTGTCTTATGGCTTGGGATGATATGGGTACTTCGGAAAATTAGTATTCTCTATCATGTTGATTTTGTAATGAATAAGTGGGGAAAATGAATATACTTGATGAGTTTTTGAATCATAATCTTACTTGAAATGTAGTGTAAACTGTTTGTTCGAAACCATGTTGTTGGAAATGAAGACTTAAAGAAGATTTGAGGTCTACTTATATACATGTTGATGAAAATGTTCATAATAAATAAATGGAAATCTTGATATTGAAAATATTGATTCTAGGGAGGCTAATAGAAATAAAAAAGCTATTCTTGATATTAAATTGCCAAAGAGGGCTTGGTGTATTAAATTGAAATCTCATTTTGTAATACTTTATATGGTTTATTTGTAATGATTATTCATGGATGAACTTGTTTATGAATCTTGAACTAATTCTCGATGATATCATTATACTTGTTGATATTGATTTGGTTGGACATGGAGCCTTGATTAATTTTATTGTAAAAATACAACCAAGACTTTGACTAAGTGTCTTTTGTAAGAGATGCATAAATGAGAACCTGAAAGGGTGCCTATGTTATTGAAATGACACAACTGAGACTCTGTTTAGGTTTCTATATGATTGAAAGTTATAGACGAGACTCTGACCAAATACCTTAATGGAATAATTGATATTGGACACTTTTGGTGAATAAAAAAATACCATCTATTCTGATTTGTTTTAGGCTTGAGTCCATTGTTGTTGAATTTGGTTATTGTTGAGCTTAAATTTTGTGATACTTTATCTTTATCATATGACTTGTAAATTTGGATATTTTCTCATTTTTGTTGTATCTGTTTAAACTATTGCTGGGCTACTAAGTATATTCATTGTGGGTTATAGTATTGTTGGAGGAAATATTGGGAGATTATGGGGATTTTGTTTCTTTTTATAGTTAGCTAGCCCAGGACACTGCTGAGTACTATTTTTCTAGTACCCACTCTTGTTTTTCTGCATTGTGGTGCAGGTGCCGAGCCCCGGACTTCGTGACTTACCACTCTTTCTCAGTACAAGGATACTTATGTTGTACGAGGTAGCTGATTTTTTCTCCATCAATATAGAAGATTCTTTATCTTAGTATTTGAGTTTTTACTTTCTAGAGACTTATTGAAACTAGTGTTTTCCTTATGTGAACTCTTATACTTAGTGGCTTATGACAGTGGATATTAGTTTATAGGTTATGTAGTTGAATTATTACACTTATTTTTATTATGATAATTATTCCAACTTAACTCTCTTATTGTTATTATTTTTATCTTTTAAATTGCTTAGACTATGAATTAAGCTGACCTATCAGGTTGGAAAAGTAGGTGCCATCATGTCCAAGTTTTGGGGCATGAAATGTTGGTATCATAGCTCTAGATTCATAAGTCCCACTCCATAGAAGCCAAGTTTAGTAGATTCTCGAGGATCGATGTGAACACATTCCTTACTTATCTTTGGGAGGTTGTAGAACTTTAGGAAAACATCTTGTCCATTCTTTCATTCTACTCAAGGGTGATTGGTTTGTTGAGTGTTGATATTTTCTATATTCTCTCGATAGATGACTAGATTCAGGGATTCTGTAGGTAGAGGACATCATGATTGTTTTGTACCGGCTATCCATTAAAGAAGAAAAGGCCGAGAAAGAGGCGAGGGAAGATCCTGAGGAATTAGACTAGTTGAAGGGAGTGCCAGAGCTCCCTTTTTGGAGCCTAATTATGAAAGGAGAGAGGGTCTAGTTCAATTAGAGAGGGTCACTGCACATTCTCTATAGAGTACCTTACTGAGGATCTTGTGTGTGCTTGAGGGGGTTGAGCCAAATATAGGTTTGCAGGGAATGAGGCCCCATACTTCTGGGTAGTTTTCTAGTGTCTCATCAAGAGACGGTGGGTTTTTTGATAGTGGTATTTACTCTCATATCATAGGTCAGTTCAACCTGCTATGCCTACACCCAAGTTCATTCATGCTGGACAAGGTTCATTTAGTTTAGGGTAGAGTTTCATGAATTCCAAAAGAGGTTTCGGGTCGTGGTGTCCATTTGGGTCTTGTAGGTTTTTAGAAATAGATCCTTGATACTTGGTAGTGTTATAGGTGTGGTCATCTAGGGAATTTTATGAGGCATTTTCCCCTAATTATCGAGAGTAGAACCATTGACTTCTCAAGATTCACATGCTCCATCTACAGCACCTAGATCATGTTTTCTTATGGTGTTCTGGATAATCAAATCATACAGTATACTCTTTTATTCAAGAGAGGATCTGGAGGAGACATCTGGGTTATGGTAGCCATCGTGATCTTGTGGGCCTATCTCAACCATCTGCAATTCTCAAGAATTTTCATCATTGCTGTAAGCCAGGACACTCGGTGAGGTCTTTTTTATGGCATGGTTAGGGGGTTTCTCGGTAGGTTGCAATTTATATTGCATGGTATCATGACCCATAATTTGTACCTAAGGATAATAAAGCATAGTGTGATGTTCTTGCAATTAGGCTCGAGACCAAGATTTCTAATATGTCTTATACATCTTTTTTGTTTTGCATACTTCACCTTTGACCTTGTTATGGCATATGATTATCTACTAGTATCATTCATGTGTACCAGGGGAGTTATTTCGAAGTGGTGAATCAGATGTGTTGATTCTATATGGATGCTTTATTGAGTCATAGTGTAAGGATACATTTTCCCTTTCAGATATGGTGTACTTTGATGTAGAGTCTAGACGTTGAGGTTGATTAGTTTGGGGGCGTCACCAGGCTATGTCTGTTTCATTTTATTGAAGAGGATTCGAAGAAGATAAAGGTCTCAGTTTTGGAAGGAGAGAAGTTATGATTTAGGGTTATACAGGGCAATAATGTATTCCTAAAGAATTCATGTAATAATGATGATTTAGGAAGTATGATTGGGAGATCACCAAAGTCATGATTTTTGTTAACATTGTATATATATATATTCCAGTTGGTGGTCTACATGAAATGTGTTGGGTTTGATCAATCAGGTATGTTTGGAATTATGTTTGTGAATGAATTAGGTATTTCTATAGAGGGAGTTCAAATATATGAGGGAGTTGGATGATTTATAGGGTTTAGTTTTGGTTTCTATGGATGTGATGGCTTGAGAAAGATAAAGAGGAAATCCTAGTGGATTAGGCGAAGGCTAGCATTATAGATGCATTGTTTTATTTTCCTAACAGTGTCGTAGTATGAGGACTACTTGTTCACTTGTTCGGAGTACTTTGGGTGTGTGAGGCTAGCTCGTTGTTTGGTCTACCAAGGATATTTTAGTGATTTTAGTTTTTGTTATTGGAGGTAGAGTTATTCATTGTGGGTACTTATGACATGATTTTGACATGGTTTCGATTTTCCTCAACATTCTTTGATCATGGATCAGTTTGCTTATGGAGTTATGTCTATGATATCCCTTTGGATTATGCATGCTTGTGGGCTTTCTCCATTGGCATCTTTGTTCTACATGGCTGTAGTTGATTCACAGTTGTGGATCCATCATATCGATCCTATAGGGTATCGTGGTAAAACGTGATGAACTAAAAGTTTATTATTGATAATGTATGGTTGAGTTTGGCATTAGCCATAAGCACCTCCAGGTTCCTATTATGTTCAGGGATTTTTGCAGTAATGATAATAGTGAGACAAGTGGTGTTGATTGTTCCTCTCAGTATATGTTATTGCATCAGTGTATCATTGACTTATTCTGTCACTGATTGACTATGGTTCTATTTTCCTCTATGTATTAGTACACTCCATACTAGTTTTGATGAGATAGATAAATCTCTCTTTTATTTCCATTTGTGTTTCTACCTAATAGGTAGATTCTTAGTGGTGGATCGGGTGAACCGATCCTATGGTATGATCTTTCTGGAGGTTAATAAATGAGTTGTGTTTATTCTTTTAGATGGGTTAGATTGATGTGGTAATGGGATGTGAAGTGACTTATTGTGTTTCTTGAAGGGTGAGTCGTTATGGACTGTATCAAGTATTGGTGATGGTGTAAGGTCACTACTAGCATGGGATTTTTTGTATTTGATTAATGATGTAGACCAATTTCAGGGTAACTCTTTACTTCATAAAGTGGTTCAATTGTTGCAATAATTTTTTGATGCTATGTACTAAGGGTATCTCTACTATGATTGTCAGTGTTTAGTAGATCCGATGGATGGTTGTTCAGTCTATGAATGTTTGTTTGACCTCATTTAGGAATTCAAAATAAGAAGTTTCAGATTGTGCTTGTGTTACATTCCATTCCTTTTTAGTAAGATGCTCAGCTATCGTGTTGGTACATGCGGTGATGAAGCTATCGTTATGCGGTTAGAAGGGATGCTCGCCTTCCAATGGATTTAGTAGGGGGTCTTTCATTCATGTCATTCTCAGCGATCACATTATCTTGCTAAGGGTTGGTATTCTAGTGTTTCGTGATGACTTTCAGAAGCTTAAGTATCTTGATCATTCCTTTTCTCTATTTGAACTTCATCTAGTAAAAATACATATCTATTGGTTTAGCATATTGTTCATTGAGAAGTATTGAAATTCGAAAATATCATGAGAAAGTTCGTCTTAGTTATGTCTTGGAATACATTTTGGAAGTTGGGTTTGGATACGTGTAAGTACTCCTCCATTCTACCAAGTGAGTATAATGACCCTTATGTTTACTTATGATAAATACTCGACATTTGGTATTCTAGAGCTTTTTAATAGTTTCCCCAAGTCATTTATGACTCATCGTGACTGGTAGTTCGGATCCCTGGCAATTCTGTTGAGAAATAACTCAAATTGCCTATTTTAGAGCCTAAATCTAACTACTCATTGACAAAGTCAACTTTCCTTCAAGACAAGCTCGGAATTAAAATTCCAATAGTTACCTTACCTCTGAAATGCCAAACAAAGTAAATATTGACCTTAAGTTGTGTTTTGGAGTTTTTGTTTGCAACTTATATCAATTTGTGGATATTAGTTAATTTTAAGGCCTAAAGTGGAGCTTGGGTGCTATTTTTATGTTTGTAGTATCAGAATGGAATTTTGACGCTTCCATCAGCTCCAGAATAGTGAATTTAGGCTAGTTTGACACTTGTTATGCTCCGAAGGTGTTCATGCTCGATTTGAGTTGTTATGTGGAAAGTTAAAAATTTTCTAGTTTGGACTAAGTCTTGGTTGGGGGTCATTTTCACTCAAATGACCTCCTATGTAAATATCATCGATTCCATTGGGTATGGAATGTGTTTGTCATATAAATATATTTGGTTTTTCCAATTAGGAGTCCTTTTCATTTCCAAAACCCCGATTGAAATTAAATTTTTTTTTTTGGTGCAGGGATTTGTTCCTTGTGATCATGACCCTTATGATGCTATCGTGCTGACTAATTCTTAGTACTCTTCATGATAGTAAAGCTTCTCATGCAATTGCGATGACCAATTTTCAGTACTCTTCACGATATGGACATTATTGGACGTGATTGCGATGAATAAAATACTGTCAGTCATATAAAAACCCCTACATGACCCCAACTTATTATTTTAGAAAAAACATCATGTTTCCTCTTGTTTCAGAGAGAAAAACCACTCCCAAACTTCATTCAAAGGCTGAGAAAATTTCCTGCATTTTTGCTCATCGATTTCTACGGGTTTTGGTAAGTTCTTCGTTGTTTTAATTCTTAATCTTCTTAGTTTCCTCCATTAATGACCCCAATTGATGAAGTTGACAAAATCATACCATAATCCACATATTATTGTGTAATTATTTATTCCCTAAGTATATTTTTCTTCTAGTATCATTAATACATTGAAATTCAACATTTAATCCATAAAAATTGCATCTTTGACCCTGTTATAGTAAAATCTTCCTGGGCTATTTTGAAGCCCTTCCCGCACTCGAATTGTGCTCAATTTGGGAGCACGGGTTCCTGGTAACATTGGGAATTTTGTGGTGAAGTTTTTTCAGTTTCGACGAGCGGGCCCTGCAAGCTCATTTAGACCTAGTTTGAAACTTAGCATGAATTATACCGTTAGACTCGTATTGACATATAGAATACTTTGATGCATGTTTCAGAGCATTTGAAGATTGTTTGATATCATTCGAAGTAATATTTGCGAGCATTCAGCGCTAAATCGTCGGATGACAAGTAGGATCTGTAGGGCTATCTCTAGGCTTATAGCTTTAATAATTGTACTAAATAGAATCCGTGGGTTGGTTAGCTAGGTTGTTGTAGTGACCCTGTACCATTATTTCATCCGTTTCCTCGTTGATATATATATTTTGGTATCCTAATTTATATGGTGCCTGTGACTTAGAAATTGTCTAGTGATACCTGTGGAGGACATATGTAGTTATTATTATATTATCATATATATATACTTGGTAATATGTGTGCATTTATTATATGAGAGGTTGGGTCTTTGGCTCCGATAAGAGTGCATTGGGGCTGGGCCAGTATCACCACATGATTATTGAGCCGAGCAAGCTAGAGACTGATGTTTATAATAATGGTATAAATTAATAATTTGAAATATTCTAATAATAATAATATAAGAAATAACCTTTGAACTATTTTAGACTTGGCATTGTATCGAGCACCCGATAATACTGTCTTGACTGATTTTAGCCCAGGATTTACATCTTGGCATGGGTAAATATCATTTGACTAATAAATGATGGGACTGAGACCGACTCCATTCGACAGTGAGTATAGCCGCTGGCACTTGAGTTCGTCATCGTATAGTAGTGAGTAGAGCTTTTGACACTTATCACGATTGTTTATTGAGACATTAATGATATATGTTCATTGAGGATATTGGTGATACTACTACTTTGAGGCGTTGTAAGCTATGACTTGCTGAGTAAGGCTTGATGAATTTATTGATAAGAGGTATAGGATGCCACACTATGAGACCCTTGAGGATCTGTGATTTGGGATGTGAGATTATGATGACGTTAGAAATTATACGTGGTGGCACACCTCCATGGACCTTGCTTCCGGGCTGCGGTAATACGGAAGGGGGTATAGGACTGATGAGATATATACCGGAATATTTAGGGTAGCCTTCTATGGATTCTGCCTACTGGACCTATGGGTAGTGAAGGAGAAATGTACACAGGACTGGTTACTTCATGTGATTATATTTACTTTTCTGCACTTGCCTTCTTAAGTCAAGTAGTGTTTCATTATTTTACTTTTTGTAGTGGGGTTCCTTAGTTTTTCTTCACCAGATTCTTTTCTAAGGACAGTCCCTTTGAACTCAAAGTAGTTAGTTAAATAGGATACTTAGTTAATTTTATCTTTTTTTGGCCACAGAATAAAAGAAACTTCCCAACAATGGATAGATGACGATCGTCTTGAGGGAAGGTTCATCTTAGATAAAATTAGGTTAGATATGTACTCACATTACTTGTAGATATGTAATGTTGTAACTAGTGACCTAAAGTTGTAAGAAAAGAAGAGAAAGCACATGTAGTGACTCAGAGTTAGCATAGATACACAGGTTTGAGGGGTAGCAATGCAATAACTATGATATTTCACACATAGGGTATTGGGGGCTTACTATCTAATTGATACTTGTGTAAGATATAGTTTTCGTGTAATACTT
>JBDJHY010207953.1:0-11478 GCA_039654485.1 Withania somnifera | reverse complement strand
TCTTACCAGTGATATTAATATTGTTCTCGTAGCTTCTTCTTCTTTGGTTTTGATTATTATCACCTATGTTTTTGTGCTTCGATTATTGCATTATTTTGTTGTCATTACAGTTCGTTTCTCTATATGTTGTATGCTACTCCTGTTTACATCATTTATTATTGTTACTGTTTTTGTTTTTGTATTCTCTTTTTCAAACTACTTGAGAATGTTTTATTTTAAGTCAAAGGTTTGTCAGGAACAACCTTTCTATTTCTATAAGATTGAAATAATAAAGATTGTGTATATTCTGCCCTTCCCAAACCACTTGTAAGATTACATTGAATATATTTTTGTTATATATTTCTTCATTTAAATTCACAATTGATTAAGATTTAATGAGGTATCCAAATTTAACACTTCTCTTTCTTTTTTAGACTTCCAATTTTGAAAAAGAATATAAATTTGTTGTCTGGAAAGACAACCTATCATGTACTATAAGAAGCAGTAATTAATTACAGGTAATTAAGCACAAGGTCAGAAATTGTTGGATCGATTTTCATTCTGTGAAAGATGTTTGACTCTTAGAGTAGATTTGGGGTTGCTTTCTTGTGGACCAAATCTTGCATTCAGTGACATACTTATTAGAAACGTAATTATGATCAGCATTTAATAATGTAAACTAAAAAAAGGAAAAAACACGACCACAAACAACCCACTGATGAAAGGAAAATATTTTCTGGTGTTTTGACATTAATATTTACATTTAATTTTCCATCATAGATTGCCTTGTTACACCAAATTTACGAACGCTCATTTCAATTCTTTTAAACATTACTCCATCCCATTCAATTTATTTGTCTCACTTTAGTTTGATTTGGTACTTAAGAAAATAAATAAATAATTAAATTTTGTGATCTTATAGTAAATGTGTGTAGTAACAAAATATTCTTTAAATTTTATGCTCTTAAATATGTCAGGTTGTATATCGAGTCTAAACAGTTACTAAATACATAAAATTGATCGATTTAGAGTTTGTTTTGATGGACTTATAATTTATGTCTTATAAGCATAAGTCGAATTTATAACATGACTTTTCACTCATTTTTATTAGTCTGACTTAAAAATAAAATGTTTAAAAATTATTTTGCCTTAATAACACCTCAAATAAGTCAATCTAACCGGGCTCTATTAAACTTAATCAAAATTCATAAAACAAAAACTTTGTTATTGTAAAGAGATGTAGAAAGGGAGAATGGAGAAGAAGAGGATTATAAGCTGAGATCAGAGAAGAGTTTAGAGAGAGGAATTATTCTTTGTTATTTCATAATACCATTAATGTACATTCAGCTATATATGTATATATAGACTTCTGATTGTAGTGTACATAATGAGCTTAACAGATTTACCTAACCGCCTTCCTAATTATCATTATGCTTAACTAACTTTCCAAATTACAATTAGTACTGTAGTACTAACATAATTGATTCTCCTTCTTATTTTAATATTCCCCCTCAAGCTAGGTAATCCCAAATATATTAGGGATGCCTAGCTTGCTCATAAGAACTTCATGTTAAATCTTGTTGAGTCCTTTGGTTAAGATGTCAGGTGGCTGCTCCTGACAGATATCAGTCCTTTGTTGATATTTTTCTCTGATGAAGTGACGGTCAATTTTGATATGCTTTGTCCTCTCATGATATACATGATTAGAGCTATTTGCATTACAACCTTGCTATCTGTGTAGACTTCTTTAGGAAGTTTGATGTCAATCCATATTTCTCCCATAAGGCCTTGTAACCAAAGTAGTTCAGCAACTGTAGCTGCAATACTTCTGTATTCTGCTTTTGATGAGCTTCTAGAAACAGTATTTTGCTTTTTTTTTTTTTATTTCCAAGAGACAATAGCATCACCTACCATAACAAAATAACCAGTTATGGACTTTCTTGAGTTTGGACAAGAAGCCCAATCTGCTCACTGTAGGCTTTGATTTCACACTTGTGATGACTCGATAGTAACACACCTTGTCCAGGTTCTTTCTTGATATACTTAACCAGTCTTATGGTTGCTTTTATGCGAGACTCTATAGGCTGTTGAAGGAACTGGATCAAAGTCTGAACAGTGCATTGCAATGTCTGGTCTGGTCATTGTTAGGTATAATAGCTTTCCAATAAGCCTTTGATATTCATAAAGATTTGTAGGTGGATCTGTTGAAGTGTTAACAGTCCGTTTGACATGATCATCATATTCCTTGGTAGTAAGCTTGATGTTTGTATCAATAGGAGTTCCTGTAGGTTTTGCAGCTTTTCGTCCAAGTTCAGAGATGAGTTCTAATGCATTTTTTTCTTTGGTGCATCAGAATGTCTTACTTGGACCTTTCAAACTCTATTGCTAAGAAATATTTTAGCTCACGAAGATTCTTTATTTTAAAGGTTTTCTATAACTTTGTTTTGGTATCCTCAATCAGTTTTAGAGTATCACATTTGACTAGCATATCATCAACATGTACCAAGACAGTTGTAATTCATTCTTTAGTTTGTTTAATGTAGAGAGAATGATCCAATTAACTTTGTTTGAACTGCATCTTGATAAGTGCTTCTGACACCTTGGCATTTCATTGTCTTGGAGTCTATTTGAGACAATATAAGGATTTCAAGAGCTTACACACTGGTTGTTTCTCCCCATGGCTCTTGAATCCTTCTGGTAACTCCATGTAGATCTCTTTATTTAAATCACCTTATAAAGAGGCATTATAAACATTCATTTGGTGGATATACCATTGTTAAGAAATATTTTAGCTTACCAAGATCCTTCATTTTGAAGGTTTTCTGTAGCTTTGTTTTGGTATCCTCAATCAGTTTCAGAGTATTACATGTGATTAGCATATCATCAACATGTACCAAGACAGTTGTAATTCATTCTTTAGTTTGTTAATGAAGAGAGAATGATCCAGTTGACTTTGTTTGAATTGCATCTTGATGAGTGCTTCTGATAACTTGGCATTCCATTGTCTTGGAGTCTATTTGAGACCATATAAGCATTTTAAGAGCCTACACACTGGTTGTTTCTCCCCATGGCTCTTTAATCCCTGTGGTAACTCCATGTAGATCTCTTTATTTAAATCACTTTGTAAAAAGGCATTATAAACACTTATTTGGTGGATATGCCATTGTTTTTTTGTAGCAACTGAAAGCATTGTTCTAAAAGTTTTCGTCATAACTGTAGGAGAAAAAGTCTCTTGATAGTTAATATCTTCTTGTTAGTTGTATCCTTTTTCCACTAGTTTGGCCTTAAACCTTTCAACCTCACATGTTGCTTTGTATTTGACCTTGTATATCCACTTGCAACCTATTGGTATTTTTCCTTTCGGTAGACTTGTTATTTTCCATGTGTGATTCTTTTTTATTGAATCCATTTCACTTTTCATGGCTTCTATCCACTTTGGATCCTTCATAGCTTCTAAGTAGCTAGTAGGTTTAGTGATGGATGAAGAATTTGCTATGTAAGCTTGATATTTGGGAGTAATGTTTTCATAGTAAGATTTTTGCCATAGCATAGGGTTGTTCCTTGTGAATATTTAAAAATACAAAATCCTTCATCCATAAAGAAGCCTTTTTATCTCTTTCTGTCCTTCTGATATTATTCTTTTATAGGATTGTCCTCTGTTGATTATACTTCTAGATTAACAGCTTCTTGTTGATCAGTACTAGGAGCCCCGCCATGAGCTCTTGAAACAGGATGATGATCAATAATAGGAGCGCTATCATGAACTCTTGAGGCAGGATGAAACATGATCTCTTTATACTCATCAACTAGTAGATTCAACAAGGTTTCTTCTTGTTTGTGGTGAGATGTTGAGTGTCAACAACCTTGACCTTGAATGGAAACACCTCATCTCTGAAACTGACATATCTGTGAACAAAGAAAACTTTATTAGTAGTATCATAGAATAGGTAGCCTTTCTGCTTTTCAGAATATCCCATTAATATAACTTCTCTTGATCTAGATTGTAGTTTATCAGTTTGAGGAATAATTTTAGCCTAACATAAAAATACTAGCACTCTCATGTGTAATAGATCAGGTTTTCTTCCATGTAATTTTTCATAAAGTGATACATTATTTAGTAAACTTGAAGGCATTCTATTTATGATATAGACAGCAACTTTGGCACACAGACCCCGAAATCTTATTGGTATTTCACCCTGAAACTTGATGGCTCTAGTGACCTTTAAGGTGTGTCTGTGTTTTCTTTCAGCCACACCATTCTATTGAGGGCTATAGGCATAGGATGTTTGATGTACAATGCCTATTTCATTAAACATATTGTTACAAACAGAGTTCATAAATTTAGTCCCATGATTAGTTCTTACAATCTTGATAAGTCTAGAAAAGTGAGTTTTATAAGATGAATAAACTGTTTGATAACAACACAAGTATCTAATTTTAACTTTAATAGATAAATCCATGTCATTCTACAGTAGTCATCCACTATAGTCAAGAAGTATTTATTTCCATCAAATGTGGGAACTCTGTAGGTACCTCATATATCCATATGAATTAACTCAAACATAGTTGAAGTCTTAATGCTACTGTTAGGGAAACAAAGCCTCACTTGCTTAGCTCAAGGACAGACTCACATTTAGTTATTCTATCAGCAATAACTTTACTATTCATAGAAAGTAAGTGTTTGAGTATAATAGTAGAAGCATGGCCTAGTCTTTTGTGCCACATGTCCATATTACACTAGTACTATCTATAATTTGCATTATAGATCCTTGAGCAGTCATCACAACATCATTAAATTGATCATTGACAGCAGAGTTGGCAAAGAGATATAGTCCATCCTTTTATCTACCAATCTTCTTTACTTCCCCACAGAAGAGATCCCGAAACACCCAAAACTCAGGATAAAAAGCAACAAGACAATGTATTTGTTTTGTCAATTTAGACACAGATAGTAAATTAAATTTAAATTAAGAAACGCGAAAAATATTTGTGATTGTACCAAGCCCAACAATGTTACTAGCAGCAATATATGTGATTAAAGATATGTCATCAGTAGGTAAATGCACCTTTTTAGAACATTACATGTTGTGCTTTGAGTTAAAAAACTCAGAGCAGTAAACATATAGTTTGTTGTCCCAGTGTCTATGATCCACTAGTGACTGACCTCTAAGTCTATTGACCCTACCACTTTACCTGCAGATTTAACTGAATATCAGATGTGTCTTTTTTGTTCAGAAGTTGCAGAATTTGAGAGTATTGATCTTTGGTAAAGATGTAAGAACTGACTTGATTCATCGATCCATTAACTTGACTTCCATTTTGTTGAAAATACTTCTCATTTGGAAAGATTTGTGAAGGGGTTATTAGTGAAGCATTATAGACTTCATTTTGTCCCTTTTATTCTTAGACTTAAAGTCTGGAGGATATCCAATAATCTTCCAATGTTGTTTTTATGTGTGACCCCCATTTATCTTGCAGAACTCTCATTGAATATTATAGTTCTTCTTGAACTTTTGATTCTGAGAGGTTCCACCATGTTGAAAAGGTTTACCATTAGATCTACTATTCATGATTAGCATAGACGCTTCATCACCCTTTGTCATCATAGCAGATTTCATAGTTGTTAATAATTAGATTAGCACCCAAAATTGCTGCAGCACCAACAAATTTCTAGACTTCATCATTTATGACCATGGCATAAGCCTGGTTTACAATTGGTAGTGGATTCATAAGCAAGGCATAGCTTCTTGCTTGACCATGTGACTCATTTAGTCTCATTAAAAGCAGAAACAACTTCAGTTTTTGGATATGAGCAACATATCCCTTAGAAGTTTCAAAATTACACCTTTGTACAGGCATCAAAGCTTCATATTCTTCCCATAAATCTTTCAACCTAAAGTAGTAGATAAATACATAAGCAGTTCTCTGAGAAAGAGTAGCAATTTCTTTGCGTAGATTAAAGGTTCTTGCTTCATCTACTTTATTGAACCTTCGCACAAATCTTCCCACACTGCATGTGCACTAGTAGCATACATGATTCCTCCAAGTAAACTCTTTGTTGTTGGACCAAGGGTGGTTCACAAGTTGTCCCTTTATGTTTTGATTGATGACTAAAATATTAAGATAAAGAATTAATGTTAAGGAGTGTTTACAAGTGCAAAAATGAGTTTAAATGTGTCCAAGAGTGTGTTTAGTCGACCAAGAAAGGTATCTTAGTCGAGCAACTATTCGGGAACTTCAAGGACACATATAAGTTATTTCAAAGACTATGCTTGGTGTGTTAGTCGACCAAAGTGCAAGGCTTAGTCGACCAAGGGCCTACGCTAGTCGACGAGTTGACCGGACAGAAGATATTTTGGACACTTCTTTAATCGATCAAAGTAAGGAGTTAGTCAACCAAGTTGAGCACTTAGTCGACCAATCAAAGGACAAACTCAGCACTTTAAATTCTCTAATAGCTAGTTTGATCACAAGACTTGGATATAAAATAAGAGACTCAATTAGATGGTTTAGGGAGTCATTAGTCGAGTAAAGACATGACTTAGTCGAGTAATTGAAGAAAGAGTCAGATGGATCAAAGTTCTGGAAATCGACTAGTCGACTAAGACAAGGCTTAGTCGACTAAAGCTGATCCACTACTCGACCAAGGCAGAAGTTTGATCGACCAAAGAGGTTTCCAGAAGCATTTAATACTTTATTAATTCAAATCCAACGGCCACATTTACTATCACAATGGATCCTACAACTAGAAAAAGTATAAATAGTCATCTGGGATGAGAGAAAAAGATAAAGGAAAAACTCCTAATACTTTTTGACTTCATTCTCTCAAAGATCAAAGATTTCTATACCCATTTACTCTTGAGTACAAAGTTCTTGTTCTTTATTTCATACATTCAGTCTTTGAACTACTTGTTCTTAATCATTTTTCTTAATTGTAAAGATTGATAGTGAGTGTTGAAACTTGGGGAACTTGAGGTTAGTTTCCAACTTGAGTGTGAGGGTCTCTCTTGAAACATGAATCAAGGAATTATAAGAGCTATAACTTAGATAGAAAGTGATTGTAATTTATTTGTGATAGTGGAAATCCTAAGTCGAGAAGAACTTAGGTAGTGGACGTAGGTAAGAGGTTGACTGAACCACTCTAAAATTCTTGTGTTCTTGTGTTTGCATTTAGATTCACTTGTAGAATTTAAAAATATTTGAAAAATCCACCCATACTATTAAAAACCCCCTTCTAGTGTGGGTAATCTACTCAACAATTGATATCAGAGCTTGGACTCTTCTATTGAAGGATTTACACCCTAAGAGTTCAAGATCCTAGCATGCCTTTGAATCTTACATCAAACCTATTTGAAGAAGGAACAACTACCAACAAGCCTTCTAATTTCAATGGTGTGAACTATTCTATATGGAAGAATAGGATGATGATCTACATCAAGAGTCAAGACATTGAGCTTTTGAAGGTAATCATCAAAGGTCCAAGAATTGCTATGGATGGAAATGGTAACATAAAGAAGGAATTGGATTAAGATGATGAAGATTGGAAGCATGACCAAATAAATGCCAAGGCAATGCAATTGATTCTTTGTGCTCTTAATATTGAAAAAACAAATAGAGTATCATCTTGCAAAATTGTCAAGGAAATATGGGATAGATTAGAGGTTACTCATGAGGGTACTTCTCAAGTTAATGAAACCAAGATCAATATGCTCCTACATGATCATGAAATATTTGAAATAAGTAAAGGAGTACCCATCATAACTATGTTGGATCGATTTTTAAAAATTCTCAATGGGTTGAGTTCTCTTGGGAACCATATTGAAGAAAGTGAGAAGGTAAAGAAAATTCTGTGGTCTTTGCCTATAAAATGGGATTCTCAAGTCACCGCTATTATGAAAGCAAAGGATCTCAACAAATTGGACTTCAATGCTTTGGTTGGATATTTGATCAAATATGAGATTATCTTGAAGAATAGAGGTGGAAGACAAAAGGTTAAAGAAAAGAGTATTGCATTAAAGGCCTCCACATAAGTCAAGGATGAAAGTGATAGTGAATTTCTTGAAAGTAAAGAAGATGATGATGAGAAAATGGCTCTTTATGCAAAGAATTTGAGAAAGTTCAAGACACTAATACAAACAGATAGAGCTTAGAAAAGGCTCCATGGGTGATCAAAGGAACAACACTAAAAATGATAAGAGAAGAGTTGGGGATACTTACTATAGTTGTGGAAGGAAGGTGCACTTTTCTAAAGATTGCAAGTTACAAACCTCTCTCAAACCTTCTTATGATCGGATTGATATGAGTAAGAATAAAGAGGTCCTTGTTGCTACTTGGAGTGATGATGAGGTTGAAGAGGAGGAAGTCAACCTAGCTCTTATGACAAAAAGTACTTACTCAAGTGATGAGGAGAATGAGGTAGCATGTTTTACCCTTTATGATTTAAATATTGATGATATGATTGAAAATAATGATGATGACATGATTGATGATGGTTTGTATGATGCTTTTTTTTCTATTGCAAAAATATTTTGAGAAAGTGCTAAAAATTAATAAGAGTCTAAAAAGGACTAATAAGGAGCTTGAACTTGAACTTGAAAATGGAATTTTGAATGGGAAAGTGAATGATCTTTGTGAACTTGCCTCTTGTACTAGGGATTTGTTGATTGCTTCTAGATTTAAAGAAGTGAATATGCCATTCTTGTGATGATTTTTTGAGTAAGCAAAGAGAATTGAATAATGAGATTGATAGACTTTAGAGTGAATTCTCTTATGTTGTTGGTAAATTTACAAGTGGAAAAGAAAATTTTAAAGAATTAATGTCTTTGCAAAAATATTCTTTATCTAAATATGGAATTGGTTGTGATCCATATAAGAGATATTCTTCTCTAATCACTAAATTTACTAAGAGCATAAGTATTGATTTTTCATGCATACATGATTGCCTACTTGTGCTAAATGCTTGAAGTAGGATATAGTGCTTTTTCTTGCAATACTTTGAGAAGGAATATCAAGATGAAGAAGATATGGGTTGTTAAAAGCACCATTCTTTCTAACCAAGTCCATGTGACTAACTCAAAAGGACCCAAAGTTTCTTGGGTACCAATGACAAGAAAATCTATTATTTTTGTAGGTGCAAACAAGAAAACAAGTACCAACTAGTGTTTGGTATGTGGATAGTGGATGCTCAAGGCACATGAGTGGTGATAAAAGGCTCTTTGTAGAGATCAAAAAAAATCAAGGTTATGTCATATTTGGAGACAACAATAGATGTAAAATCATTGGTACTGATAAAGTGGGTAAGGAACCTTTGCCAACCATTGGCAATGTTTTCTTAGTTGATGGAAGAAGCATAACTTGCTAAGTGTTTCTCAATTGTGTGACATGAATTTTAATGGTTAAGTTTGAATCATCTCATTGTCTTGTTATGAAGGAGGATAAAATTACTTTGTTTCCTTGAGACATGAAAATACTTTGTTGTTAATTTGCATGATGATTCTTCTTTCAATGAAAAATAATTAATAATTTTAGAAGAGAATGCATTTTCATGGCATAGAAAACTAGGTCATGCACCAGTGCCCTTAAAATCCAAACTTGTAAAAAATGATATAGTTAGAGGCTTGCCTAAGATTAAATATTCAAAAGAGAACCTGTCTGAACCATGCATTAAATGCAAACATGCTAGAGGTTCTTTAAAGCCTAAGAAATAGATTTCAACTTCTATAATTCTTGAGCTGTGCATATGGATTTGATTGGTCCCTCTAGAAATGTTAGTCTAGGTGGAAAATTATATGCCTTAGTTATTTTTGAAGATTTCTCTAGATTTACTTGGGTGAGATTTCTTGCTAATAAAAATGATTCCTTTAATGAGCTTGCTAAGTGGTGTAGATTGGTTCATAATGAGAAGAATTTGTCCATCATTTCTATTAGAACCGATCATGGAGGTGAATTTGAATGCAAGCCATTCGAAGAGCTATGTGACAAGTATGGAATTAAGCATAACTTCTTGGCACCTAGGACTCCTCAACAGAATAATGTAGTGGAAAGGAAAAATCAAAGCCTAGAGGAAATATGTAGAATAATTCTCAATGAGTATTATCTATCAAAGTACATTTAGGCAGAAGCCATGAACACTGCTTGCTATATAATCAATAGAGTGCATGTTAAAAGGGACAAACTCAAAACACCATATGAGTTATGGATAGGTAAGAAGCCTAACATTTCTTATTTTCATCCATTTGGTTTCAAGGTGTTTATCTTGAATAATGGCAAGGATAATATAGGGAAATTTGATGCAAAATCGGATGTAGGCATTTTCTTAGGATATTCTACTCATAGAAAAGCATATAGCGTGTTTAATATTAGGACTAAGGTTGTATAAGAGTCCGTACATATTAAATTTGATAACTTGATTTCACCACCAAGAAAGGTGTTTGTTGATGATATAGTTGAAATAATGAGAAGGAGATTCATGATCTTCAAAAGAGCTTAGATGACATGAAAGTGGAGGACACTTCTACTAAGAAGGAAGAAAAGATTGAAGCTATTGAAGAAGCTAACACTTCACTTCCAAGATATTGGGCTAGAGGTTAAAGATCACCTTATAAATCAAGTGATTGGGAATGTTGGTGAAGGAGTAAAAACACGAAGAACTTTGAATGATTTTCAAAGCAAATTTTCCTACATATTACTTGTGGAGCTAAAGAACGTAAAGGAAGCTTTGATGGATAATTTTTGGATTTTTGCTATGCAAGAAGAACTCAACCAATTCAAGCAAAATCATGAATGAGATTTGGTTCCTCCTCCACAAGGAAAGACAATCATTGGAGTTAAATGGGTGAACAAGATCAAATATGAAAAAAATGGCAATCCGGTGAAGAATAAACAAGATTGGTGAATCGGGGATTTAATCCTGAAGAGGGTTTGATTATGAAGAGACTTTTGGTCTGGTTGCAAGATTAGAGGCAATTCATCTTCTATGTGCCTTTGCCTCTCATAAAATAATCAATATCCAACAAATGAATGTGAAGAGTGCCCTTTTAAATGGAGTAATTTAAGAAGAAGTGTATGTGAAGCAACCTCCGGTTTTTGAAGATCATGAAAATCCAAACTATGTATACAAACTCAACAAAGAAATTTATAGACTTAAGCAAGCACCGAGAGCATGGTATGAAAGATTAAGTAATTTTCTAACTCAACATGATTATGTTAGAGGTCATATTGATAATGCCTTGTTATTTTTTAGAATTGATGATAATATGCTTATTTGCCAAATATATGTTGATGATATTGTATTTGGTGCTACTAATCCCTCTATGTACAAAGAGTGTAGTGATTTAATGAAGGGTGAATTTGAGATGAGCATGATGGGAGAGCTAAAGTTCTTTCTTGGACTTTAAATCAAGCAACTTGAAGATGGAATTTTCATTCATCAAACAAAGTATACTAATGAGTTGCTAAACAAGTTCAAAATGGAGAATTGCAACCCAATAGCTACCCCTA
>JBDJHY010207942.1:0-10850 GCA_039654485.1 Withania somnifera | reverse complement strand
TGACACAGAATGCACATAATCAAGAATCCCTCCAGTTGTGTGTTTTCTTGTTCTGAAGCTAACTTTAGTCTGTTTACCAAGAACACAAAACTTACAAAAATCGAGCTTGCAACTTCTAACACCGTGAAACAATTTTTTTTATGTAATTCAGCCATTCCACGTTTACTAAAATGACCAAGACGCATGTGCCACAGTTTTGTATTATCATCATATGACTCAATAGAATAAACTCCACCTACAACCGTACTCCCTAATTGTTTATAGATATTCCCTGTAGTTAACTTTCCTTTCATCATAATCAATGACCTCAAAAAATTCTAATGGTTTCCCTATCCTCATCTACTTTAGAAATAAAACTATTCTTATGCAAAGTACCCAAGGAAATTAGATTCTTTTTCAAATCAGGTATATGCCTAATCACATAATGTTCTAACAGTGCCATCATACATCTTAATTTTGACTTCGCAAATACCAACAATATTGCAACATCTATCATCACCTAAATAGACTGCACCAGCATTAACTGACTTGTATGACATAAACCACTCCCTGTTAGGCATTATATTATAACAACATCCTGAATCAAGAATCCATGCATCCATGGATTGGGTTGATGAAATCGAAAGTATATCACCATCACTGCAATCTGAATTGTTATTTTGTACCTCATTAACAATTTTGGATGATTCATCACGTTTATCTTATGTCAGTCTTTTGGACTTTGGATAGTCCCTCTTCATGTGTCTTGACTCCTCGTGCTTGTAGCAATAAATCGTCCTTTTTCCTTTAGAGTTTGATTTAGAATTTTGTTTTTCAAAACTCTCCGTCTTTGACTTCCTTCCACGGTATTGATTACCCCTAATAGATAAACTATCACCATGAGAGCTTTCCCCTGCACTTTGTTTCAGCTGGTTATGAGCTAACAAGGCTGCAGTAATCTCTTTAACTCTGATTGTTTCTTTCTCATATGTAAGAGTAGTCACCATGTGTTCCTAAGAGGATGGCAATGAACACAAAAAAATCATTGTTCTTGTTTTATCCTCAATCTTCACATCAAGTTAATCTAAATCCGTGATTATTTGATTGAAGATATTCACGTGCTACGCCAAATCATAACCTTCCTGGATCTTCAGCTCATACAACCTTTATTTTAGATACAGTTTACTCGTTAGGGATTTGAATATAAATTGACTTTTGAATTTATTCCATATTTCACTTGGATACGATAAAT
Organism: Withania somnifera; assembly: GCA_039654485.1. NCBI lineage: Eukaryota > Viridiplantae > Streptophyta > Magnoliopsida > Solanales > Solanaceae > Withania > Withania somnifera. The sequence goes on along the minus strand of JBDJHY010207942.1, from coordinate 9,619 downwards.
TTATTACGTGATACATAATCTCATCTGCCAAATATAATTGTACGGTTCCTGCCGCTTGCTGCTGCAGCTCTTTCTAATCTTCAACCGTCATCGATTCTGGCTTTTCAGATCGTAAAGCATTGAAGATTCCTTGTTGCACTAAAAAACCCTTTACCCTCATTTGCCACAGTTCGAAGTTACCATTACCATTAAATTTCACAATTTTGAATTTCGCACCTGACATAGCCATCTCAACTTGATCTGATACTACTTATTAAATGATCAGGCTAATAAAAACAAGATTTAAACAAAAGAAAGGAAAGAGATAAAAAAATACAAGATTTAACGAGGTTCGGCAATTTATTTACGTCCTTGGGAGCGATGAGCGGCTATATTCTTATTATATTCTTATTAGAAATTTAGAAAGTTCCCTTTTCAACATCATTCTTCGAAGAAAATTTGATAGTTAAAAAGATGAAATTTCAGCGAATAGTCATTTATTGATCTCATCTTTTATGAAATCGATCTTCTTTGACTGTACAAAAATATGACTTTGTAAGTTTTTGCATGGTTAATGATATTGTATTCTCGGGTTAGAACAAATTACTATAATTTGTTCCCGCCTACAACAGCCTCTCGAAAACGGAAATAGACGCCAAGCTACCGATACTCACCGCCTTCCAACTCAAGGCATCAGCAACCATATTAGCCTTGGCCGGATAATAAACAACACTCAAATCGTAGTCCTTCAAGTCTATAAAGGCTGCAGGGGCATTAGTCAGCCCAAACGCCATTACTAAGAACTAGTATTGCTCATACCTCGTCCAAAAATCTATCTTTGGGACATCCTCAGCCTGAATCCTCAACTAGTGGTGGCCAGATATCAGATCGATCTTAAAGAACATTGTGGCTCCCTGAAGATGATCAAATAAATCATCAATACGCAGCAGGGATACTTATTTTTACCTTGTTCAACTGTTTATAATTGATACACATCTGCAGAGAACCATTTTTTTTTCTACACAAACAATACTAGGGCACCTCAGGCTACACACTAGAATAGATAAAACCTCTGTCAAGAAATCCCTGCATCTAAACACTCAACTATCGAAGCTCATCTGGGGATATATGGTAAGGAGCAATAGAAATAGACCTGGTGCGCAGTTGGACTTCGATAGAAAAGTCTACATTATGCTCGGGTGGGAGGCTAGGAAAATTAGAAGGAAATACATCGACAAACTCGCTAACTACCGGCACAGACTCATGGGAGGTGAACTCAACACTAACATCTCAAACATAGGTCAAAAAGGCATATCAAACTCGAGCAACAAGTCTATGGGCCCGACTATAGCAAATAACCTGAATTGAAAAATAGCTAGTGGGACCATACCACTACTGAGGGTACACCATGCATAGACAAGGTCATGGTATTGGCTTAATAATCTAGTACCGCTCGATAGGGAGATAACCAATCCATGCCCAAAATCACATCAAAATCTACCATATCTAGCTCAATCAAATCAGACTGAGTGTCATGACACTAACTAGTCACCAGACACGACCTATATACCCGATCTACCACTAGGATCTTGCCCACTGGGGTAGATACACTCAAGGGTACAGGTAACTGCTTACTAAAAGCACCCTACTGCAAAGCAAAGGGAACAGGCACATAAGACAAGGTGGATTCCGGATCAAATAAGGTCGAGGAGGAGTACCCAAGAACAGATAACGTACCAGTGACAATTGTATTTGAGGCCTCAACCTCTACCTTGTTTGGAATAGCGTAAGGATGACGCTGGCCCCTACCCTGCTACTGGTCAAAACCTCTGACTATTGCCCTTACTCCCCGGCATCTTCCCCTAGCTCCCTGCATAGTTGGAGACCCACCTCTAACAGGCGGAACAGCCTGAAGTGGTTGGACTGGCGAAGCTACAGCTTGAGTGGCTCAACATCGAGGATAATCCCAAGAAAAGTGGCCTACATCGCCACACCCAAAGCAACCCTCCGCAACACGACCTCTAGGGACCTTGAAGTAGTCTCTAGAAAAGTGACCTGCCCTTCAACACTCATAATAACTGTCCCCACCTATGGGCTGACCACGGGGCTCGTTGACATACCCCCGCGAACCAGAAACTACACCTGCTACTCGGCCCACTGCCGAAAGTCTGAATGTAGGACTGATACTATCGGCTAGTCTGGAACCCTCTGCTAAAATCACAACCCCCAAAAACTACTCTGATGGTGCTGCCTCTTCTCGCCGCCCCCTTGGGCCTGGCGAGCTAAAGCCTTCATACTACAGGCATGTTCCACAACATCCAGGAATGACCTCTGCAATACTAACAATCACTCAACCTGACTCCGCAGGTCCAACCTCAGCCCATATGGAAAGCAGTGAATCTGCTCATCCTCAGTAGGTAACAAGTCACCAGTACGCCTAGACAAATCAATAAAGCAGGCTTTGCAGTTAGAAAAAATCATGGCACCCTGACGCAAACCCGTAAAATGAGCCTGCAATTCCTTATGAACGCTCCTAGGCACATACTGGGCTATAAAGGCCACTCTGAACTACCCCCAAGTCAGTGGGGCCGACCCTGGTGGCCTATGATCCCTGAACACTCTCTACTACTGACGCTCCTCGCATATAATGATAAACTCATGGGGGTCTTCCCTATGATCCTGAGAGGCAATCCGTAGAAAATGATCTAATATCTTACGTACCTCATATGCGATTAAAGCAAGATTTGGCGTTGGCGTAGGTGCAGTAGCAGTAGAAGCAGTAGGAGTCTGAAATGGAACAATCGGTTGTGCTAGCAGTGCTGCTGGAGCTGTGGATACTGGAGGAGGCAGTGAACCCTATGCCTCTCCCTGAGCAAATGACTGGGTCTATATATCGATGCCCCATCGAGCATCTGTAGCATCTGCCTAGTAGATATCTAACGTCGGAAAGTGGTAGCTGTGCAAATTGTGGTGGTGGTGCAGGATTTCCTGCATATGTGCAGTAACTAGAGTAACAAGAATCAACTGAGCATCACCCCCACCCCCTCCTAACCTGCTGGGGAAGGGTCACGATCTATGGAAGAACCTCTGGTATGTATCATCTGTGAAAGAGTGAAGCCAAGGTGAGTTTTCAGAAATAGTATGAATGTCAATGCACAACAAGATTCAAGAAATAAAAGTGTTTCCTAAGGAATCTTGTAGCCTTCCGAAGATTAGATATGGTCAGTAACGCATCGATATGCAGGACTCTACTATGCTCTGAAACCACTCTGTCACTACCCAAATATCGGGACATGATGACCTCTACAAACCTCCGGTAAACAAGCCTATCACAGCCCAGAGCTACTCGTAATAGGCCATTTTCGCTCTCAATCAACAAATTGAGCAATAACATAACCAATAACATATAATAGCGAAAGCAGGAAAGAGATATATACAATCCAAATCTCAAAACTTGGTGTCAATGGCACATGGATCTACTAATAGAGTAACCAAGAGATAAACATATACAAATATAGCCCCTACAATATAATACTACACAAGGCCTTCTATTAACAAAAATAAAGCAGGTTAAACAGCATGGAAACCATGATCAGCTCGAACGCCAAAGCTCATTGTAGTCTCCGTAATTAGCAGTATCTACTTAGCATGACCTCAGCATCTCAGATAACCCCTACCGGTATCTACACTATGAAAATGGTAGAGAAGTACAACATAAGTACCAAATGTAGGTATCCAATAAGTATCATAGGCCGATCGGGCTAAAATAAAATACACGTAAAGGAATGGGGATTAAAACAGGTCAATGATAATAAGAAAACAAGATTTATTAATACCGGAAGGGGAAAAAGAGTCAAACTGTAACTACTATCTACACTATATAGGAAATTAGAAATACGGCCATTTCATAAGGGCACTAACCACTATCTATAAAGCCCGAAATTGAAGTAAGGGAGCACACCTAACCTCCAATCAAGAGCCAATAATGATGCAGCCATAAATGCTCCACAAGTAAAGTAAGAGTGGTGTAAATGCAACTAAGTAAAGAATAGGAAATAAACACATAAAAACCTACCTAACGCTCCATTCTGTCGGTAGGCACAACAACACAACAAACCCACAGTGAATCCCCCTGTAAGCCCGGTGAGCATAAACAACACGAGAATGAATGCATGGGGATATTGAAAAGTAAATTTGATCAATATTGACTAGTGCCAAATCTCGGGGTTCCTTGACCTTTAATGTCAAACCATACCAAACCATGGGGTCTCTAACCCTTAGTGCCAAAATCGAAGGTATCCGCCCCATTAGTGCCATAAGTAACCTTCTGAGTAATAGTGTATTATCCATGATAGGTAAAACACTCATCCTGATATATTTGAAAATAGTGCCATACCATAGGGTGGTCGTGGCATACGCATAAGTATAAGTAAGAAAATCTCTATTTTCATTAGTTATTAAGCCACGAAAAACTTTCAGTTTTAATTAGTTATCTGCGAATACAAGGAAACCATATTCCCAGGACATGCCCGTGCTTAATCTACCAGATGTAGTAATGTAAGGATGCATGATTGCGACCCACAAAAGAAAAAGACAAATTTAGGACGAACTAATAAACTAGGATCTGCCAAAGGCCACCAGCTAAGAACTCATCTCACTCGCTCGTCATAAAGGCTCAAACATATCCAAAGGTTCGAGGTTGCCCCAGTCAAGACCAGGATAATCATATATACTCCCTCTACGTCCCTCCACGGGACCCCCCAAAAGCTGACAAAATAATAATAACTCATCTAAATCGAGGTGATCAACATAAAAATCACCCACACAGCTAACCACATCAACAAGAACAATACAGTAGCCCAGGCTATAAGAAAAGTAAATCTAGCCTACCTGGGTGCCGGCGAGAATCCTCGAAAAGCATGCAATTTAGCCCGATGATCTGAACACAGTTGAAATCACTCAAAACTGTCAAATTATAAATCTATGGGTCAAAACATGTAAAACGAGACAATTATTGCTAAGTGCAATTCAGGCTGGAAAATGAGTCCGCAGACCTTGTAGCCCGAAAAAATTAACTAAAATTACCAGCATGAAGGCCTCATCTCAAGGAACATGTGCTTCAAAGTTTAGCCCAATTAGATCGGAAGTTCCTCAATTGGCCAATCAAAGATTATGTAAAAGTGCAAAACATTGCAAACAGAGTTTTAGCAGAATCAAGGCACAAAACTCACCTGAAACGGGGAGGAAACCGCAGGGAAGGTTAACCTCAGCTCCAACACTACACCAACTCGCTAATTACCAAGGATGAACTATAATTTAGCCCAAGATAATAATTTCACCATTGAGGTCATGCAAAGATATAAGGAAGAGGAAAAAAGGAGGGAGAACTTACTAATTTCGAGGACAAGGTGACAAGGAACAACTTCCCATCTCAACTTGACTAAAATCACCAGTTACCCCTTGAATTAGTCTGAGAAGGGACGAGGGAAGAGGAGAAATTGAAGGAGAAGAGTTGGGAAATTAAATGGAAATGGTGGACTACCAATTTATAAACTGGTTGCGCCATAGGTGATCGCGGAGTACTAGAGTGATCGCACCCAGCAGCCATGTCAGCACCCACCGAGATCGCGCAAAAGCCTAGATCCCTAACCCAGTATGGTTGCGTCGCCCAGCGTGGTTGTGTCGCCCACCATTGCGATTGTGCAACAGAAAATAGCAACATTAAGCTTGATTACATTCAAGGAGCGCGATCTTGCTAAAGACCCGATTCTGCAGAAAAAATTCTGCAACAACTAAACTTCAAATGGGGGCACCGAATCAATACGGAGTCCAACAACAACAAATTAAATATGCATTTTGAGTAAAAGAACATATTTTGAACTTAACAAAATCAACACAATGACCATTAAAGGTCGTTTTAAGGAAAATGACCCCTAAACCAAAATAATCAAAAGAAGTATTTCTTCCAACTTTTCAGAAACTAACCTAAAATAAGCCCGAACACTCCGGGAAGCGAACTAATGACTCAACTAGCCCAAAATTATCATTTCGAAACTGATAGAACCGTCGAAATTCCGATCCGGCGCTTCAATCACCAAAAGACTATCCAAGCTCCAAAATTAGCTTTGGCTAAACTAAATTTCTACAAAACAGCTCAAACTTAAAATGAAAACCTTGAGACACGAACTTAAGATCCATATAGACCAGAGTTGACATTTCGGAGCTAAAGGAACTATCGGAATTCGATTCCTAGCGCGTTTACTAAGAATTCACTCTTAAGTTCCACCACTTCAAGGTTAAGCCTCCAAAGCAGAAAAGCTGAGATAACAGGTTTTAGAGCCTCCAAGGAACCAAACTAACTGTCTCAGCAAGTGGTAAATGACTTGGGGCAGCTAACAAAAAACTCTAAAACAGAAAAAGATGAAAGGCAAGTAAATGAGCAAATTTTGTATGTAGCCTTGTTCTATATCTTTATTCTAAAAGATCAATAGAACTCATAAATATAGATGAGATCATTAAAAATCCATATAGTGCATGCTCAACCCTTTGGGTTCTTTAAGAAATAATAAATTATAAGTTTTGTTATAAGAAAATATTAAATACTATATCTAGAGTTGTTTTAATAGATAAATGAATGAATTATTATAAGAAGTTTGATATATATGAAGTACTATGTCTCAAGAAAAAGATTATATATATTGGTTATATTATTAATTAAAATAATTATTAGAAGAAAATTATTATAAGAAAAGTATTAAACAACTTTATATATCAGAAAATTTAAAAAGCAGATGATGTAAAATATATATTAACTTCATAAAAAATTGAAGGTCTTCATTCGAATTTGGCCTTAGGGCACAAATATGCTTAAGCCACCATCTATCTCTATGTATGTTGGTTTAAATAATGATACAAGGCTAGCTAATGTTGAATCTCTCTTTTAAGATTTGGTGTTGTTTGAGACTTGATGGACTAGCTGTACACTCAATTTGGATTTATTAAGATTTTGATCTTCCCAAATATTCTTATAGATTCAGAGAAGATCTGAAATGTTTTTCTTTTTCATGCAATTAGAGACATCAAAGAATACACTAAGCCCCTTTATATATAATTATAATAGTATGGTCTATGAAACTTCAACTTATAAAACAAAATATTTTTCATAATAAATATACTTTACTCAGCAAGTTGGTATGATATTTATTAGAAAAGTTAAAATGAATTTGTTGTGCAATAAGAAGTTGCTATAGCATATAAGTAGCTACAATAATATGAATAAGAGGCCAATATAGTAAGAGTTAAGTGGTGGGATTAGTGGAGTCAAATTTTAATAAATTTACTTTGTCGTCTTAATTTTTTAGAATTAGTTATGTACATACACGTGGCACCATTATTTTGAAGAAGTAAATATATATATACTTGGTTACAGCTAGCTATTATGTGACGTGTTTTAGCATAAGTACACATATAATTTGCATAATACATAATGTAATCTTTTCAACAAATTAGGAAAAAGGATTGTGATGAGGCAAAGATTAGGTGGTTTCCCAATTGGAAATGGTTGTGATTTTTGTATAATATTTTCCAAAAGGAAGAGACAATATTTTGTGATATGTCCTGCCTTTTTTGGTAGAATTGACATTTCAACACTTTCTATCTATGTCAATAAGCACCCTACAACTTTTGGTAGGGAGGGATTCGAAAAAGGGACAGACTGAGCAAGTACCATGACTTTCCTATGTTGTATTGAATAGGTGTTGCGTAGATACGAATTTTGTTTTGATAGGATCAATTCAACAAAAGAAGAAAAAATAATTTAATTCGAATCAAATCCTGGAACAATTAATATCTTTTTCGATTAAAAATGTTTTTGATCCCTTTAATTAGCATCATTGTTTTTTTCTCCTTATTAGGAGCTTTTCCAAAGGTAGAGTTTGCTTACATCACTTGAGTTAGAAACACCCTCGAAGGAGCTTTTCCAAAGGTAGAGTTTGCTTACATCACTTGAGTTAGAAACACCCTCTTGTTTTGGAAAATGTATAGTCCTGTACACAATTCACATAGTGTAGTACAAGTATAAATTATTAGTTCAACATAACAATATGTGTGAGATGATTTTGGGAAAATCAATTATTTATATGAAGATAATAATTGACTCTAAAACTCTAAAGGTGCATTGATTAACAGAAAATTATTTTATTTTTCTGGAAAAGTATTCTGAGAAAATTGGAAAAATGAAAAACATGTTCAAAATCAATATTTTTCCAAGAAAACTGAAAAATCTGGTTTTCTAGATTTGTATTAGATTTGGAAAACTCCTAAAACTAGTTTTCCAAAATTTTCCACTAAATAAAAAAGTGGGTTTTCCACATAATTTTCTAAACCTATCTTCCATTACCTTCCTCTTTATTCTCATTCTCTCTTCTCTATTTTTTTCGCCTTTGCTAAAGAATCATTCTTCGAAGGTACATTTTCCATATGATTTATTATAGTTTTTTCTTATATGTAAAATTATGTAAATTTGATTCTTTTTTCCTAGTAACTTCACTAGATTTCTAACATTTTTGTTGAACTTGTTATGTTTTAAGTGATGTAATATGGTTGAACGTACAAAACTCATGTTATATTTTGTATTTCGAATGTGACTTTTGTGTTTTACATTGTTTATTTCTGAAGTGTTTATTGTATTTTACATGTAAAAGTTTTATTAGTTTTTTTATAGAATTAAAGGGTTAATTGTGCTAGTTTTGTGATGTTTTATAGAATTAATTGTGCTTGTTATGTGTGTTTTTGAACAAGTTTTCCATTATTCTAAAACTGGAAAATTATGTGCTTTTGAATGCATTTTCTGAATTTTTCATAATTTTTTTGGAATTGAAAAATTTAGAAAATTGGAGATGGAAAACTAAAAACAATTTTCTGTTAATGAACGCACCCTGAAAGTTTGATTTTCAGCTCATTTATTCATCTTTTCCATTTCCAAAGACTTCAAAGATTCCATTAAAATTAATTGGGTCTTTTCTTGAACATGTGGGTGGCTCTGGTAATACAATTTCTTCGATTCTTCTTTGATTATTTGTAAGTTTCCACATTTATTTCATCAAATATCACCCAATAATTCCCATGCATACTTCTCCAGTTTATTTGAATTATTCAACCCTTTTACTTGTTCTTCTTTTCTTTAAAATTTTGGTATAGTTTCCTTATAATGTAGGGAACATTTCTACACTTTCTTTGAGCTTTCAGGTTTGTGATCCCATAGGCCTGTTTTGACTCATCTTTTTACCCGACTATTTTTATAACTTTATAGGTATCATTGGACTCATTTAACTTCTATATTATGTTTTTGGTAGTTTTGTTTAAGCAAATCCACTAGGCAAGATTCCCAGGTTATTTTATAAATTTATCAAATAAAAGCCCATGTCTGTACAAAATTTAAAAGAAAACTAGGGAAATATGTAAAACTTAATCTAAGGGCCAAACAATGACTCATAAAGTATCCTTGTTTGGTAATACAATGTGATAATTTAATACTAGAATTATAAATTAAACTATGAGAATAGACTCCTAACTTAATGTCCCAACAAATGAGATACTGCCTTTGTGTTCGAGGCATCCTTATCAACCATAGTTTGAGCAT
>JBDJHY010207932.1:0-11479 GCA_039654485.1 Withania somnifera | reverse complement strand
TTATTTTAGCCTAGGCGTTACACCCTGGCACCGAGAAATATAACTTGACTAATTAATGTTGGCACTTGTGTTCGACCGAGAATCAGTAGTAAGTACAGCACTGGGTCTTGAGTCCGTCATCACACGACAGTGAGTACATCTTTTGACACTTGTGGCACTACTAGTTATGGATACATGGTGATACCCGATTTATTAATGATTTTATTGAAATATGATGATATATAGGCTTGTACGCCTTGATTGGTCGAGTGTGACTTAAAGATATTGTTGATATGAGGCACGAGATGCCAAACTATTAAGATCATTGAGGCTCTGTGATTTGGGATGTGAGGATATGATAACATTGGATTTGTACATGGGGACCCCCTATGGACCTGCCTCTGATCTTCTACGCGACCAGAAAAGGGGGTATATGGAGTGCGGGGGTATAATATACATCAATAAATTTAGGGTAGCCTTCCATGTGTTCTTCCTGATGGATCTACGGGTACCGGGGTAGATTCGTACATAGGATGGTTACTTCATGTATTATGTTTACTTTCCGCACTTGTCTTCTTCAGAGTAACCTAGCTGAGATGTAAGGCCTACAGTGAGTGTGTTTTTGTGGTGTACGCGACACTTATTTCTGGTAGATATAAGGTTTTTTATGCTAGTTTGAGTCCCTCCACGGTCCCTGCCGATCCGGGTCTTTATGCTTAGGGAATGACTCGCAGCCCGAGGGAGGGGTATACGGGGAGTAGTGGTATATGGTTCAAGTGCTATGTGTCCATATTTTTTGAGAATACCCAGAAAGGGAGCATACTGACATGTATTTACTTTTCCAGCACCCTTTTGCATTACATCCCTACGCGTTGATTTGTACCCTTCAGGACTTACGAAGGAAGCACCTGTTTGATTACTTGACTGCTTGATTATCCCTACCAGTAGAATGGGATGTTGGCCGAGTTTGGTTTCTATTAGACTTTGTTGTCCTTTCTAACTTTCATAGGTGTTATCTGTACATATATTATATTTGTTGTTAGCTTGGCTTGTTGATAGTTTATGTACTTCCTTATTGGTCCGTCTTTGTGCTGGTCATGTATGAGCTCCAGGTATTTATCGTGTTTGATTATGATCTACTTGTGATATTTGATACTTGTTAACTGATGCTATGCATACTGATAGCTTATGGTATATTGCACTTATTAGTTATTACTGAACTTACACCCCTCCCCTTTTTGTTTTTGTACCTTATGTGCCTCTACTCAATTTTATTTCGATCACTCTTTACCCTGCTTATGCTTAATTTTTCTTGGTCGACCTATGATTCCTACTGGGCTACCCATTATTTGGTGCTCATGCTACACTTCTGCATCTTTTTGTGATGCAAATCCTAGTACGATCCAATAGAGCTGGCTTAGTTGTACGAGATAGCTGGATTAATCCTAGGAGATTTCGGTGAGTGGTTCATGTCCTTGTTGACCGGTCTTCCTTCCAATATCATAGTTTTCCTAGTTAGATCCTCGATAGACATTTTATGGTTTTTCCTTATCATGGGTTGTATTTTATACTTTCTGTATATAGATGCTCTACAACCATGATACCAGGTTCTGGGGAGTTATGTTCAATTGTGTATTTTCATATCCTACCCTTATTTCTCCTCTTCATCTCATTCCTTTTTTCTTTTAGGTTCTTGGTACTAGACTACTTCTATATGCTCTGGGCCAAAGTTAGGCTTGTTTGTATTTGAGGTTTAGACGCCATCACGACTCGATTATGGGTCTTAAAAGAGTGGTATCAGATCTCTAGGTTCATGGGTGTTTTTGGCTGTAGGAGCAAGAGTCTGGTAGAGTCCCGTTGATCGGTACGTAGACGTTTGTATCCTATCTTAGGGAGGCTATAGGGATCTTTTATAGAGATGATATTTGTTGACTCTTATGTGTGAGGTTTCCACTAGTTTCTTAGTTACTTATCTTGGTTCTATTCCTCAGCAGATGGTCCGTACGCGGTCAGCACCTGGAGGTGATGATGCTCCCACACCTCCGCAAAAAGCTCCAGTTAGGGGCCGGGGTAGAGCTAGAGCCCATAAATGAGTCCGAGATAGAGTTCAGTGGAATGATCCTGCACTCAGTAATTTACCTCCACCACAGATACAACCACCTTCAGATGATGCACTTAGAGACATATGGCAGTGTATGATTGCTATGTTTGGTAGGGCACCCACTGATGAGGGTCATACTTCATCCCAAGGATCAGTACACGGTACCCCAACTCCTCCACTTTAGTCGAAACCAATAGCAGCCACAACCCCTTCTCCATAGCCTATTCTAGAGGTACCGCCATTCTAGCCTCAACCTACAGTATTATTATGACTTCTAAGGTCGGAAGATGCAAACATTTTATGTGTATGGGGCCTCCAATATTTTTTGGTGATTCTAGACAGGATCCTTATGACTTCACTGTCGAGTACAAGGAGTGGCTGCAGACTTTGGGATTAAGAGAGACACATAGAGTCGATTTCATTGGGTATCAGTTGAGCAAAGGCCTGGTAAAGCTCATATAGAGAGAGTAGACCAGCAAGGTCCGTACCTATGGCATGGAGTTAGTTTGTGGATACCTTCATGTATTGGTATGTTCCCCAAAGTATTCGCAAGGAACTCAGAGATTATTTTATCGACTTGCAGCTTCTGAGTATGAGGTTCGATTCATACAGTTTTTGAGGTATGGGGCTACTATTATGCCAACAGAGGTTGAGCGGGTTTGCCCCTTTGTAGATGGATTGAGACTAGAGTTGCAGGCAGTTATTAATATATTACTTGCTATAGGTTAGACTATTGTTACAGTGGTTAATTCAGTCATAGCATGGAGAGACATTGTTGACTGGCCCAAGGGCTTAGCGATAAGGGACAATGCCACCAAGGCTATTTTGTAGGTCACAGTCCTTGGGGAGATGGTATGATAGATGTGGACCTCTGTAGCAACATCCATAACAACAGTATCAGGGACACACGAGTAAGCCATTTAAGACCTTCTTACCATCATCTAGTAGCAATCATAGTACAAGGTTGTCAGGGGTGCATCTACAAGGACTCAGGGACACAGTGGATGGGGTGGCCTAGTTAGAGTTCCAGTCAATACAAATGCGTGGTTGTTATGAACGTGGTGAGATAGTTCACTATTCCAGAGAGTTTTCATGACACCGAGCCATGCAGTCCTTATCTTAGTCCACAAAGCCAGTATAAGTAGTACCTCCACTAGCCAGGGTTATTCTGACACTGAATCAACAGAGTCATGGTGGGGTCCAGAGGGTCATAGGAGGGATCGAGGAGGAGATCAGCAGGGCATTGGGTATCGTTAGTTTTATGTCGTACTTGATAAAGCCCGAGCAAAAGCTTCTGATGTAGTAGTTATGGGTACATTATTTGTTTGTCACCAGCCAACCTTACTATTATTTGACACTAGTTCTATGTACTCTTATATGTTCGTGTACTTTGCATCCTATTCAGGTGTTGTATGTGGACCGTTACCTATGCCCGTGAGTGTGGCTACTCCCGTAGGTGATCCTATAGTGGTGGATCAGATTCACTGAGCGTGTGTTATGACTGTACGGGGTTTGGACACTTGGGATGATCTTTTTGCTCTGGACATGGTTTATTTTGATATAATTCTGGGCATGGATTTTCTATGCCCTATCATATGGTCCTATATTATTTTTCCAAGACCATGACCTTAGTTGTGCTCGATATGTCTCTGGTGGTATGGCATGTCCTATTATCCACTTTGTGATTCCAATAGTATTAAGTATGCAGGCCAATAGATTCTTAGCCAGGGGTTGTAAAACTTATTTAGCTTATGTCCATGCTATCAGTAGTGATCCTCCTTCCCCTGAGTATGTGCCCATTGTTAGGGATTTTCTTGATGTCTTCCTAGATAAGTTCCCTAGCCTCCTACCCGAGTTGTTATTTTGTGATAGAGGTTTAGCCAGGCACCAGATCTATTTCTATTGCGCCTTATCATATGGCTCTAGTAAAGCTCCAAAATCTCAGTACCCAGTTCTAGGATCTAATTGCCAAAGGTTTTCCATTCTAGGGTTTCACCATGAGGGGCTCCAATGTTATTTGTGAAAAATAAAGACGGGACTATGCACATATGTATTGATTACAAGCAGTTGAATAAGTTGAATAAGGTTACCATTAAGAATAAGTATCTTTTTCCATGGATTGATGAACTTTTGAATCAGCTTTAGGGTGTTGCGTTGCTCTCAAAGATTGACTTAAGGTCGGGTTATCTCCAGATGAGAATTTAGGTTGGGTACATCTCGAAGACTGCTTTTTAGACCCGATATGGACACTATGAGTTCCTAGTTATGTCATTTAGGCTGACTAATTCCCCAACCGCATTTACGGATCTTATGACCAGAGTTTTCATACTGTACTTTGATTTTTTGTGCTTGTATTTATTGGTGACATCATGGTTTACTCACAAATTTAAGAGTATCACGAGGAGCATTTGAGAGTCATATTCTAGACTTTAAGGACTGAGCAACATTATAGAAATTTCTCAAAGTACGTTTTTTATTAGATTCTGTCGCGTTCTTGGGCATATTTTATCTCCAGGTGGCATCAGTGTAGATCCAGCGAAGGTTTAGCCGTTCGTGATGGTGCTCGACCCACTACTCCCTCTGAGGTTTGTAGTTTTATTGGGTTAGCTGGCTATTATAGACGATTCATGTAGGATTTTTCATCTATAACAACTTTTATGACTAGATTGACTCGGATGGATGTTCTTTTTCGGTGGGCTGAGGATTGTGAGTCCAGCTTTCTGAGGCTTAAGTAATGCTCACTTCGGCACCAGTACTGCCACATTCAGTTGAGGGCCAGTTGTATACAGTTTATTATGATGCCTCCGGCATTGGATTGAGATGTGTACTAATGCATCATGGTAGAGTTATCGCGTATGCTTCGCGTTAGTTAAAGGTTCATGAACGAAACTACCCATCCATGATTAAAGTTCCCGAAGTAGTCTTTGCGCTCAATATCTAGAAACATTACCTCTATGGATTTCGCTATGATTTTTTTACCGATCACCGCAGTTTACAGTATATACTGAGCCAGAGGAAGCTCAATCTCATACAGAGGAGATGGATTGAGCTCCTGAAGGATTATAATATAAGCATTCTTCACCATCTAGGCAGAGCGAATGTTATTAAAGATGCCTTAAACTGAAAAACTGTTAGTCTGGGTAGTTTGGCTACAATCTCATCTTTAGAGAAGTCGTTAGCCTTGGACATTCAGTTATTGGCTAACTGTCTTATTTGATTAGACATATCATATACAAGCAGGGATCCTTGCATATGTTGAGGCTATACGTACTCTGTTTAATCAGATTTGATAGTTACAGTAAGAGGATATGTCCTTGGTTCATATTTGAGAGTTGGTTCGAAAGTGATGATTTTAGCAGTATATCTTTAGAATATGATGACGTATTATGGGTGGCTAGCCATACTTGCACTCCCAGGGTGGATGATTTGATTCAGACTATCTTGGTGAGCCCCACTGTACCTAATACTTCATACATCCGAGCATCGTAAAGATGTGTAGAGATTTGAAATAGCACTATTGGTGGCATCTCTTGAGGTTGGGTGCTACCAGGTTTGTTTCTCAATGCTTCAAATGCCAGAAGGTGAAGTTCGAGCATCATAGACCAGAGGGGGCAGGGAGGTGTTACAGTAACTCCATATCCCTAAGTGGAAGTGAAGATGATAACTATGGATTTTGTTTCAGGAATCCATTGTACTTCAAAAGGTTATAATTTTATATGGGTCATCATGTACAGATTGACCAAATTCGATCATTTTTTTACTGAATTTGTCATCTTGGAGTGTTGATACACTTGTCGTCTTGTATGTTAAGGATACTCCTTGTCTTCTTAGGGTACTAATTTCTGTCATATTAGATCAAGGTACGTAATTTGGAGGAATGTGCAATATAATATAGGTACAGAGTTACCTCTGAGTATGGCTTTTCACCCTCAGACTGATGGACAGTCTGAGCAGACTATTCAGGTGCTCCAGGATTTGCTATAGGTTTATGTTTTTTATTTCGGTGATAGATGGGATCAGTATTTGTCTTTTACAGAGTACTCTATATCTACCACTCCATCATCCTGGTAGCACCATTCAAGGCTTTATATGGAAGGCGTTGCAAATCACTGATTGGTTGGTACATTAGTGTTAAGATCTTACCGAAGACTTCTGACTTGATTTAAGATTCCACAACGAGAGTTTGGATTATTTAAGATAGATTATGAAAAACACAGAGCGAAGGAAGATCTATGCAGATTATAGACGTTGGCCTCTGGAGTTCAGATTTGGGGATATGGTATTCTTGGAGGTTTCTCCCATGAAGGGCATTATGAGATTTGGTCGGAGGGGAAATCTTAGCCCTAGGTTTACTAGGCCATATGATATTACGGAGCGAATGGGTGAACTTTCCTAAATTATCCCACGAGATTATTTTTGTGTTCTCATGATTCTTTTGTACTTAGAGAGTTCCTGTAACTGTCCTAAGTTGCTCATGACTTGCTGAGATGGATAGGTTGGATTCTCGCCAGTTTTGTAGCTTGATTTCTTTTTAATTATGGATTCTTTAGGTGTATTTGGATTATACGAGCCCATATTTCCTTTCCTTCATTTCCATTAAGTCCAAAATATTAATTACATGTCGATTCTATATATGGATTGTTAAAATAGGACTTGCGCTTTTGGAATTATTTCCAAAATCTGAAGGTTTGGGGCCATAGGGACCAATTTATCAATCAAAGTACAAATAAATTGGTGGCTGATAAATCGGCCAAATGATTGATAAATTAGTTAGGGTTGATGAATTGGCTACATTGGCCGATAAACTGGACAGTTTTTCATGATATTTCTTTTATTTTTCACCAGATTCCCAGTGTAAATCTCATCTTCCATAGCTCAGATTTGATCTTTTATAGCATGGTATTGTATTTTTTATCCATAAAAACTTGTTCTGCTGATTCTACGTTTATTTTATCAAGTAATTCGTCATTTAATTTATTATATAAAGTTTTGGGCTTATATATTCACTTCCTACTGTTAAGTTGTGCCTTATTTTATCCCATATGATGTATGAGATGTGCTCTATGAGTTGGTTTAAATGTTTCCTTTTTGCAAGCTATTAGGGCTGACCTACTTTTAGTTTGGATTTTAACCCTACTATTTATATAGAAATATGGTTCTTGTTTTACTCTTCTTGACACATGGGTTATGTTTTTGCTAGCCTCGCATGATTTCAAGCTTTATACGTGAGTTTTTTATATTTGGGCACACTTATCAACAATATTGTTGGAATCCAGGAAGGGTACAGTCTACTATCTTCAAACTGGGTATTAGCGTAGTATATGCATGGTAAGCTCCATCTCGGAGCTGGGATTATTATTCAGGCCCCGATATGCTTATTCTTTAGGACTATTTTCTACTTAGCATGCTTGTAGCTTAACTACTTATCTTGGGGCCATATCGACCTAACTACATGTTCAACACCGACTCTGGAAAGTAGTATGGCGAGGGGAGGAGTAACACCTTCTGTGCGTATTGTTATACGCTGACTCTGGAACATAGTGAGGTTGGGGAGGGGATTATACTAGTGATTAGATCTTAGTAGCTATCCCTTGATTTAGGTTGTTAGATTTAGAGCCGATCTAGGTAGGCTGATTATTCTATGTTCTACATGAGATGTGTGTGATTAGATCATGTGTGTCCTCTTTGGGCCGTAGATAGCCAAGTATGACTATATTCGATAGTTGGTGACCTTATGTGATGACATTGTACCAAGACAAATATGGCATTGTTGGGTAGTTAGCATTCCTTTGTGATGATATTATACCCTAGCCTTGTGCGAGCCTTGGAGTGAGTTGTGTTAGACTGAGCTACGATAGCTCCATGTCTTCCCTATATGGGTGTGTACTTAGCCTTTAACGGGCACCTTATAAGTAGTTATGGAACATTTAGTGTGGTTTCTCGTGGCTCAAAACTGTAGTTGGGCTAGGAGAGGATTTGCCTTGTGAAGGGATGGGCAGCCATCCTATAGAATCTAGTTAGCAGCCTTAGGCCAGTTTAGCTTATTGATTGTTTCTGTGTAGTGATCATGTATTAAACGTTTTAAAAGGTAACTTGATTTTGATAGAGTAATAACTAAAAACTTATATCATATATACCTATATTTTCCACGACTACTCTCATGAATAGTATGGAACTATTTTTTCACACCATTTGAGGCTATTTTCTCGTTATCACGATGATTTTCTTGATATTACCAACACAATGATAGTTAGGTCTTACCGAGATTGGGTTTTGGCTTACATGCCTGGACTTGAGTTTCCACTTGGATATGATTTACGGGATGATCCCAAGTTTTTTCACTCTTACCCTGATGATTATACTATTGGTGGGCTGTTATGAGGTTTTTCATGCAGGTTTGAGTCCCTCCATGGGTCCTACCGATTCGGGTCGCTATGCCTAAAGCATTATGCGCAGATTGAGGGAGGGGTATATGTGCAGTGGTTACGGTTCGAGTCCTCCATGGGTCCTCTTGATTTAAGAATAGCTCAAAGAGGGAGAATGCTGGTACATATTTACTTTTTCAGCACCTCTTTGCGTTGCACCCCTGCACATTGATTTGTACCCTTCGAGACTTATGGGAAAGCACCTATGGGGTTACTTGATTGCTTCGTTGTACCTACCGATAGAATGACATTTAATATATTTGATATTATCTTGGGTTGTTGATAGTTTCTGTACTTTCTTATTGGTCTGTCCTTTTGATGGTCACGCTGGACCTCCTGGTGTGCATCACGTTTGGTCATGATCTACTTGTGACCTAAGGTCTAGGTATCACACTAGGATAGTGACTTCCCTTTATAGTTATTAGTTGATGTTGTACATACTGGGAACTAATCCTACATTACACATACTAGTTATTACTGCAATTGCCCACCACTTCTTTTTATTGTTGTACCTTATATGCCTCTACTCTATTTCTTTTGATCACTCTTTACCTTGCTTTTGTTTACTTTAGCCCCGTCGGCCTATGATGCCTACTAAGTACCCATTGTTTTATACTCAAGTGATATTTTTGCATCTTTTTATGATGCAGATCCTAGTATAAGCCAACAGAGCGGACACAATCGTGAGAGATAGTTGGTATGGTCCCAGGAGATTTTGGTGAGAAGTTGGCATCCTTGCTGACCGGCTTTTCTTCCAATATCAGAGTTATCCTAGTTTGATCCTGGATAGCTCTTTTGTGATTTTTCCCCATTGTGGGTTGTATTTTGTACTTTTTGTATATTGATTCTCTACAACTACAATACCAGGTTCTGGGGAGTTATGTTCATTTGTGTATTTTCGAGTCCTACCTTTATTTCTCCTCTTCGTCTCCTTCCCTTTTTCTTTTGGGTTGTTAGTACTGGCCCACCGCTACATGCTCTAGGCCAGAGTTAGGCTTTTCTGTAAGTGTGGTGTAGACGTCATCACAACTCTATTTACCTGTCGTGACATAAACTATCTAAGCATTTACTCAAGTATGTCTACCATTCTAACTACCATACACCCTCATCTAATAATTACACATAAATGGACCTTACCTCTTACTCCAACCATACGTAACAACTTAGATGAAAAAAGTTCACCAAAGATATGACTAATTGAGGATTCATTGTCTCCCATCTAATCAATAAAGTCACGAAAGGGAATAGGGTATGAACATAAACTGTAGAAATTTGGAATGAGGGTCTAACTTTTGACGATAAGTATGGAGTATAACTAAGCATCATTATTGGGAGGGATATTGTTCAATCTAGATAGATTTTTATCACAACCCTAAAATACAAGAGGGCGTCTATGAAGTAAAGTACAATAGGCATGAATATTTCATATAGTGAACAAATAAAGGCTTCAACATCGGAAAAAAATACAATTATACTCGAGATATAGTAGCTACATATACCCATGTGAGACTTACAAGATGCAAATGACAAAGAATTATTAAAAGAGGGAGTAATATGGAAAAGCATTGCTTAGCTTGAGGGTATTTTGGTTTTTTCCTAAGCCTTTTAGCCCCATTATAAGTCATTTTTTGGGTGTTTATAAGTAGTGTATCACGTAATAAATTATTTTTTCCTAAGATTCAAAATCAAAACTCTCAGTTCTCAAGAAATACTCTCAAAGCTAATCTAGGGTTCTTCCTCTCCAAGTCAATAACCCAAAAATATTCAAGTCCAAATTTCAAGATATAAATAGAACGCTTCCACCCCAAAGTTTTCTATGTATTCCCACTCAAAGAACTCCATAAAAGAGTTTATTTTTCAAGATCAAACGTTGTCGCTAAGAAATCAAGAGTTCTTCCTCAGGCTAAAAAAAGTCAAGTCTCCACCAAAGTTTTTGGTCCAAAAGCTTCATAATCAGGTATGTGGGTATGATTGAAGGTTTCTTTCACCTTCATGAAAAAAATTTCATCATCTCAAGTAAAGTTCTATGAATTTGTAATTAGGTTTCTAACCCTAAATGCATGAATTATATTGAATTCCAAATCCTTATTACTCCTTAAGATATTTACTCCTATTTTTATGTAAGTTTTATATGATTTTATTCTTTCATGAATTTGTTATTTTACATGATTTAACATGAAAGTTTATGTGATTTTAATGGTTTATATAAACTACATGAAATTACTCATTGATACCTTATCTCAAATTTCAGCATAATGATTCTCTATGAATTCTTATGACTCATGAATTTTGGTACAAGATTATGAAATGACATGATGCGATATAATTTATGAATAATATGGGAAAGATGTGCCAATTAGGAATTTTAAATGAGATGTGTTATATGTAATGAGTTTTGGAGGATTATTAAGCATCGAGAGAATAAGGATTTATACATTTTGAGTTCCATAACTACGTTCCACCGTAGGTTTTATGGCCCTACATCACCAGGAAAAATGAAAGTATCCTAATGTATGTATGGTGCTAAATTTGGCAGGTCATCGCCCCACTTTGTCGGTGAAGGGAAAACACTGAACTCCATGTATCTCGCATGGTTATATGTCGGTTAAGAGAAACTCCTGCCCCTGTTCCCACTATGTTCAACTTTTAGTTGTTAGAATAGGACTAAGCATGTTGCATGACTCACTAGTTTATGCAGATATGAATATTTTAGTATTATCATGATATTCAGTTTTCAAACATGTTTTTAATTAAATATTAGTTTTCAAGCATTTTTTATTTTTCAGTCCTACAGCTCAAACATATTCCAATTCATAGCCTAATACACTACAAGAAAAATAACCTTTAGTGACAAACGAATCTGGTCACCAAAAGTCAAATTTTGGTCACTAAATGAGTTTAGTGACCAAAAAATGTTGGTCACCAGTTGGTCACTAATGCTCGGTCACTAAAGGTACTTAGTGACCAACTTAAT
>JBDJHY010207922.1:0-11479 GCA_039654485.1 Withania somnifera | reverse complement strand
ATATATAGTTCTACCAGGTGACCTCTGAGATTGCGTCTGACCACCACGCAATTGCAACCCCTGTCCGCCTCTTGCCTACGTGATAACAATGTACCTCTACGAGATAATGATGCATAATGATACAATCCCCTTGAGGTCTCTGTAGAGAGTGGTGCATCTAGTGCCGTAGGTTAGAGATCTCAGAGCTTACTATACTCCTTGGAATATAATTATGAGCTAGTTATGTCTCAATATAGGTTTTAGATTCTTGTTTATGAATTTAAAGAGAGGTCTTCTACTTTAATATAGTAGTTTGTTTCCCTTGATTCCATAATTGTGTCTTGCCTATATCCATTTTCTTGCTTGCTTTTGTATATGTATGTTGATTCTTTTTGAGTTGAGGTCTCTCATACATCACTTTTAGTGGAAACTGAAAAGAATAATACATATTAGATCTAAAACAAAACAATAACATAATAATTAGAATGGTATTATCAAATTATAAAATAATACCTTGGATTTAACTCAATATTAAAAATGAGTACAGAACCAACCATGTTGATGTCCAAGTTTTTATTGCCTTTATTGCACTTGCCCATGCCACACCTGTGTTTTTCATTATATGTTCCTGTTATCCATTGATTATTTAATATTTAAATATAAGAACTAAGGTTAAGTGAACATCTTTCCTTGGCATGCCTACATCTTATTCATCATTGAGTGTGGGTAGACTTGATAATAGAGTACTCGATCGCAAGTAAATAATATAAGAGCTTAATGGCCCTTTACAACATTTTCTTATTGGGAAATAACATGCCTTTCTCATGAAAAAAAGTACCTTCTATAAGATCATGTAGTTCACGGCACACACAATGTGATGCACTAGGAACATCATGTGTATCAGATAATGTTTCATCATAAAAAATATTCCACTTGGCAATGTTTACATGTCCTTGTGGTGAAAATTACATTAGACATTGATTGATAAGAGTCAATTAATAATCAGATACACTAATTCACATTTGTATATAAATTGAGAAACGAAATTTCTGTTCGAAACATTAATAGGATACTTAATGTTTCACTTAGGTGGACAATTATAAAGAACGGTATTACCTTTATGAATAATTTCACCATCCAAAAATATCAAAACTTTAACTTTCTCGACTGAAGACATTTTTCGAATTGTAATGAACAAAAGAGAAGACTTCAACAAGCAAAATAATAATTTACTTGAAATGAAGAAAGAAAAAAAAGGTTTTTTCTTATGCAGGTGATGAAGAAATCAATTTGAGGGTTGTTTATATATAATTTCAAAATTACAAAACATCATAAATTGGTGCGTAATAATGATATATATCAAAAAAAAAAAATGGAGTGACAAAGACTGACACAATAAACCCCACCAAATAGGTGTGATTTATGGTTAAAAGTGTAAAAGTACCAAAATGGTGTAGTTTACATTGTACAATTTAAACTGCATCAATTTGGCATGTCTTACACTTTGAATTTAACTTGATGGATTTAAATCTGTCAGTTAAGAAAGGCACTTAAACAGCACAAAATTGGAGCGACTAAGCTATTTTTATTCACTTTTGGTTTATTAATTGCATGATTTTATACTTCGAGTGGTCATTTTGGTTCGAAATCGAATTTGCACTATGATATGTCTTTTTCCTGATATTGTATCTTAGTAAAGCATCATTATTACATAATTAAGATAACTTTCATTTTTACCTTAACAAAACATGCAAATGTCTTTCTCTTTCCTAAGCTAAAAACTTTTATCATTACTTATATTATCTTATGGGTTTATAAATCATATTAAACACAAACAACCTAAAGTTGAGAAATATAAAATAAAGGGATTACTTGATCCAATTATAAATTGTCTTTTGTCGGTAAATATACAGTTTTTCTACTCCACCAAAAAATGTAGGTTGTGTACCATTTTATTTATCGATGATCCCACATTATCTAAATATTTGGGTGTCCCAATGTTTGTACATTATAGTGTAATACTAACCATGCTACAAGTATATATTGTCAAAGAAAAAAGGCAACCTAGAGTCAAGAACAAACATACCTTTTCCTACACTACTGGTTTAATCCTTCCCAAGAACTCTCCCTACTCATTCCAGCCAACGTCCTTAAATGGGTCTCGACTTGATCCTTCGTTTCAACCAGAGAAAGATCTAACTTATTCTTCTTTTTTTTTTTTATTTTATTTAAGATTTTGGTGGTTTTCCTAAAATATCTCACTTACTCTTTTGTAGGGGTGGATTTAAGGTACATATATTTCAGTTGTGGCATTTTACTTGAACATCCTCTGATGTTGGCCACATTGTTTTGAACCTAAGTTTGAATGACTACTGTGACAGGTAATTTAGTATTATTTTCTTAAAATTTTATTTTTTAAATCTTTTTGTAGTGACTATTACTAAAAAAATTATATTATGTTATTTAAAATTATTTTTTAGGGGATCACCTACTACCTTGGTCGCAAGTCGTGGATTGGAGGATCATTATTTTCAATCTTTACATTTTTTGGGAACTTATCCAAATTGTTCCCAGTTTAGTTTGTCCTTAGTACAAACGATAGTGACTGTTAATTTCTTTTATTTTTTAAACTAATATATATACTAATGTGGTGTTTATATTATTTATCACAGCAACTACTATTAAAAGATTTGTAATTTTTAATAGGGGCTTATGGACTAACATTGTCGCAAGTCATGGACTGTATGACATATTTTTCTAGTCGTCTCAATTTCTTGGAACATCCTCGCATGTTTCTATGTCTTCTGATTTTGGTGCTTTGGATTATTATCAGTATGCATGATATGTTAATATTAATCGAAGTAATTATGTATTTTGATTTTATTGTCTAACATAATCTTTTTATTTGGTACAGGGATATTATCGGTGCTAACCTCCTGACTTATATCATTACTACTACTAATTATATTGATGAGGAGCCAAATTCTGCTTGTCCACTGGCATCCTTGGTGTTGATCTCCAGACTCATATTGCTTCAATTTCTACTGATACTGATACGAAGCCAAATGATGATGAATAGGAATCTGAGAAGGTTCTATCAAATGCTACAAGCAGCGAAGATGATGAACTCATGCTGATAATGTCATAATGATCTATGCCCATCATTCCCTTTCATGGAGAAGTCGCTCAACAGTTAGCACCACTAACACCATCTTCATGTAGGCCTCAGTTTCATTCTACTAAAATTCCATATCTTGACCAACTTCAAGAGGGTGATAACGTGTTTGTGGATACATATGATATTCCTAATGTATCGTAACCTATGTGGCATGAACCATGAAATATTAAGGCGGATAAAGTTTATCTTGAGAAAGATGTTATTTTCCAAAAAGAAAAATATACAAATGGTCATCAAGCTCTTACATTATTTTATTTTGAAGGAGTATGTCTTTGCTAGGTCTAACAGAAAACAATGGCGAGTGACATGTAAGCTTCCAAGATGTCCATTTAAACATACTTCTCATTATGCAAAAGATATTAATTAGTGAAGAATAAGCAAATACACTAGGGTTCACAGATGTGATATGGGAGTGAGTAACGAGAGGCATATAAACTTGGACACCAACATAATTTATGTTATCCTTATTAGTGATTTATCTATAACATCAAGGTAATATTATATCCAATTTGAAAGCAGTATAATAATATTAACTTTTTTTATGTAATACGTATTGTTAAATTCTTTTCAGGTTTGCATTGAAGGACTACATTAATGTTGTGCACAAAGCGTATGACATACTTATCAATAAAAGAAAGGCATATCTTGGTTGGAAATGTTCGTTTGAACAAGTATACTATCACAACCAAATTTCTCGTATCATGATGGCACCTACTATACCACCAGTAGGAGAACCAACCCTGTAGTCCGAAGCCAAAGTAGAGGACTACTATATCAAAAGAAGAAAGCACATGTATAATAAGAAATGTATGAATGAAAGTGGAAATATAAAGAGTAAAAAATTCCCAAAAACATGATATCGGTGTAACACAAAACCTCTAAGGACAGAACAAGTAGTCAAATATCTAATAAAAAGGTATCTCCGAAAACACAAGGACGTCAATCCAAATCTGAAGATATGAAGGAAAAAAATGGACGCCAAGCTCATCCTGAATCTTTGAAAACTAGTAGAGTCTACACGAAAAGCGGTATGTGAATCAAGGTTGGGCATGTATACTCGGATATTTACATGGGCAAGTATAGTATGAGTACAAGTTGTTGAAGCAACCCGTACCCAGTAGGCTTCGAGGGCCAATGGAGCACATAACAATAATAGAAAAGTACATAACTAAAGATAATAAACAGCGTAGCAAAAGCAAATAGTAATTATGGAAACTAGCTACTCAAATATGAATCAAGTAACAAGTAGAACTTGCTATCACTAGCTAATCATTTAACAGGATTTCAGGCAATGAAGAAAGACGTACCCGAAATCCTTGCAGTAATATATGTGAATAATAATAATAAATAATTAGGAGTCAAGTAGAAGATAGGAAGAGAGTACGCACGGTATACCAGTAACCTCAAGTAACACAGGAAAGAATGATAAAAAGATACGAGACACAATAACCCACGTAATTAAAATGATCAACTAATCAGTAATATCAATGAAGCAGTAATAATAACAATGTAATAAACATATAAAATACTGCAAAGCCCCCTATAAGGAATTCAACGTACATAGTAAAAATTCTCACCCATTGGCCTCCCATACGACCAGTGGTAACTGAAGAAAACCAATGCAGAAAAGCAAATACAAAAAGAAAATACATATAATGAAATAACCAGTCCTGTGCACGTTTTTCCTCTAATACTCATAGGTGCAGTAGGCAGAATCCATTGAAGGCTACCCTTAGTATTCCTGGTATATCCCTACTCCTTCCTATACCCCCCTCCGTATAGTCATAGCCCAGAAGCAAGGTCCATGGAGGTGTGCACACCACTTACAATATCTATCATCATCATTACCTCACATCCCATACCATAAGCCTCAAAGGTACAAAATCTGGCGTTCAATGCCTTATATACATCAATAATTTCATTAAATTACAATATCAACAAGTCATTGCGCCCCACGCCTCAAAAGCCATAATGTCGTCGGGTTATGAAATCCCATGCCTCAATGCCATTTATCACCAACTAATCAAGGGAAATATATCAATAATCCTCCAAACTAGTGTATGTGATAGTATCAAAAAGTTGTACTAACTATTGTACAATGACGGACTCAAGTACCTATGGTTGTACTCACTGTAGAATGGCGTCAGTCTCAAGTTCCAACATTAATTAGTAAATAATATTTCTCGGTGCCAGGGTGTAAAGCCTGGGATAAAAACATTAGAAATAGTAGTACCGGGTGCTCGGTACACTGCCAAGTCAAAAATAATTAAAAGGTCCTTTAACTTATATTATTATTAGAATATTCCAAGTAGTTAGTTTATATCATTATCAGTTATCATTACTAAAGTCAGTGTCTATCCTTCACGGCTCATAATCATGTGGTGATACTGGTCAGCCCAAATGCACTCTCGATAAAGCCTATGGCCCAACCTCCAGTATAATACATGCATAGCATATCAACAAGTATATATGTATATGAAACGACAAACAACCTATGCCTTGCACAGGTATCATTGGACAATCCTAGGTTACATGCACCATATTAGTCCGGATGCCAAAATAGACAGCAATAAGGAACAGTCGAAAGACTAGTCCAAGTTTACTATATCAACCTAGATACCCGACCCACGGATGCTGCTAAGTACAATTATTAAATATATAAACCCAGATATAGCCCCTCGGAGCCTACCTGTCATTCGACGATAAAAAGTTGTAAACTCGTAAATGTTACTCCGACTAATATCAAACAAACTCCAACTATTCTAAAACTTACGAAATAGTATTCCATTTATCAATATGATTCCAATAGTATAAATTATACAAAGTTCTGGATTGGGCCTAAAATAGGCCAGTGGGGACATCGCATTAGGGTTCCTATCTTTACCAGGAACTCGTACTCCAAAATTTAAAACAATAGGAAAGACCCTTCAATAATCCTGAGTAAATTAAGTATTAAAGAGATTTAAAGATTCAGACTTTATGGAATTATACGATGAAATTGGAAAAAGAAAAGATCACTACCAAGTAAAATAGCCCTAATGAACAAGAATTTACCCCACAACTTTGGAAATAAGTGGTGAAATCAAGAAATCGTGCCCATCAATGGAGGAAAAACCCAAATTTTCATGGAAAATGGATGAAATTACTTACCAAGGGTGAGGAAGATATATCAAATCTTCAACTTTTCTACGGAGTTTGGGGATGTTTCCAAGGCAAATTGAGCTAAGAGTTGAGAGAAAATGTGAGAAAAACTGAGAAAATAGTGAACCAAAATGGGAAAAAATTGATAAAATATGCCTCAGATACTGATTTATTAGTCACTTGTGCTGATATAGAGGTATCCTATTTAGCACTGGCAAAAGGAGCGGGTACCGATAAATCGAAAAAAGTGACGATAAATCGCCATTCCGCCTGAAATTGGGAGTCACTTGCAGGTACTGGTTTATCGGTCACCTGGACGATAAATTGATATTCTCTGGAATCTGGCAAATATTGACAGGTGAAGTTTTATCTGCTAAATGTACGATTCATTGGACACCGATAAATTAGTTTGTATATGCACCAGGAAAACAACACTTTTAAGAAATTTGAACTATGGGTTTGGAAATGAAATAGAGTCCAATTTTGGCAAACCAAATATGTATCTTATGTGAAAAACACATTCTAGACTCAAAAGAATCAACAAAACTAACATTTAGAGGTCATTTGAGAGAAAATGACCCCCAAACCAAGACTTAGCCAAAATGAGTAAATTCCAACTTTCTACCAACTAACTCAAAACACGCACAGATACCTCAGGAAACGTACCAAGGGTTAAACTAGTCTAACCAAAACTGATAGAAATGTCAAAAATTTGTTCCGACACTTTGAACACTAGAATACCACTCAAGCTCCAAGTGTGACCTTAAACTTAACCAAAATCTACTAATTAGCACAAATTACAAACAAAAACTTTGAAACACAAATTTAAGGTCAATCCTGACTTTGTTTGACATTTTGGAGCTAATGGAACTATTGGGATTTAAACCCATCTCATCTTGAAGAAAAGTTGTCTTTAGTTAACGATTACTTAGTTTTAGACTCTAAGACAGGCAATTTGAGATATTTCTTAACCGAGCCATCATGAAACCAAACTACCATCCCCAAAAAGTCATAAATGACTCAAGGAATCTATTGAAAAGCTCAAGAATACAAAACGTCATGTAAATATCGTAAATGACTGTGACAGTCATTACAACATCCACTACTAAAAGAACTTTCATCCCCGAAAGTCAAGTAAAAGCAGGAAATAAATAGGAAGAGAAAGTACCTAATGCCTCAATAAACCATGGGTACTACTTCCGCATGTCCTCTTAATCTGCCAAGTAGCTTCCTCGATGGGATGGTGCCTACACTGTACCCTAACCACTGCTACCGGCTCCTCAATGAAAGATAAATTCTCATCCAACTGCACAGAATCCTCTAGATGACATGAGACTCATCCGTAATATACTACTGCAATATCAAAACTTGAAATATCATATGAACAACTGAAAGTATAGGAGGTAAGGCCAACCGGTAAGAAAATTCACCAACTCTCTCCAAAATCTCAAATGGTCCAATATAGCAGGGACTAAGCTTGCCCCTCCTACCGAACCTTATCACACCACGCATAGAAGAAACACTTAGAAAGACTCTGCCACCAACTCCAAACTCTAAGGCCAAAGCCTACAATTCGCGTAGATCTTCTGCCTACTCTGCACTGCCTGCAATCTATCTTGAATCAACCGAACCTGATTAAGAGAATCACGCAACAAATTTGAATATTGGACTCTGGCCTCAATGCCATCAAAAAAATAATAGGCGACCTATACCGCCTACCATACAATTCCTCAAATGGTGCCATCGAAATGCTTGAGTGATAACTATTTTTATAAGCAAACTGTGACAATGGTAGGTGCTGATCCCAAACACCACCAAAGTCTATCAAAAATACTCAGCATATCCTCCAACACTTAAATGGTATGCTTAGACTGACTGTTAGTCTATAGATGAAAAGCAGTATACAAATGAACCCCAGTACCCAAGTCCCGCTGAATAGATCTCCAAAACTTCGAGGTAAATTGGGTGCCTTTGTTATAAATGATAGATACAAGAACACCATGCAATCGAATCATCTCACCAATATATATTTGAGCCAAACACTCGGTATTATAAAAAGAATTAGTGGGAATGAAGTGTGCTGACTTAGTCAATCTGTCAACAATGACCCAAATAGTATCATGCCTTTTGTTAGTCTGAGGTAAGCCCAAAACAAAATCCCCAGTCACACACTCCCACTTCTAAGTCATAATAGGGAGTCTTTGAATAAAACCACCTGGTCACTGATGCTCATAATTAACTTGCTGATAGTTCAAACACTTAGACACATACTCAGTAATATCCCTCTTCATCCCTCTCCACCAATACAACTGTCACGAATCCTGGTACATCTTGGTTGCACTAGGATGAATCAAAATACCTGGAGCTATGAGCCTCACACAAGATCAACTACACTAAATTACCAACCTGAGGTGCAGAAAAGCGACAATCATATCAGAGCACCTCATCTAAATCAATAGAAGCCCTGTAGACCTCTCCATCTTATACCTGATCATGAAGACCAACCAAACACTTACCCTCAAACTGCCACTGCCAAATATGATTTGACAAGGAAGATCTGGCCTTAACACATGCTAACACTATCTTGGGGTCTGATAGATCAAGTCTAACTAACTTATTATCCAATAACTGAATCTCCACCACTAATGGCCTCTCTAAAACTTACAAGGATGCTAAGCTGCCCATACTGACCGCCTTCCGGCTCAAGGTATCTGCCATAATTTTTACCTTGCCTAGATGATAAAGAATTAAAGTATCATAGTCTTTCAGTATCTCAATACACCTTTGCAGTCTGGAATTCAACTCTTTCTAGTTCAATAATGTATTGAAGACTATGATTGTTAGCAAAGACCTCACTCTAAACCCCGTATAAATAGTGCCTCTAAATCTTAAGTGCAAATACTACCTTTGCTAGCTCAAAGTCATGAGTGGGGTAGTTATGCAAGTAAATCTTCAATTGGCTCGAAGCATATGCAATCAATCGACCCTATTGCATTAGAACATAACCTAAACCAACACCAGAAGCATTACAATACATGAAGAATCCATTACCCTCCACTGGCAAGGTCTATATTGGCGTTGAAGTCAACAAATCTTGATCTTTGAAAAGCTCAACTCACAATCATCAGACCACTGAAAGGAAACATCCTTCCTAGTAAACTTAATCAAAGGTGTCACAATCGATAAGAACCCCTCGATAAAATGTCGATAGTACCCAGATAAACTAATAAAAATTCAAATCTCAGAAATAGATGTCAGCCTCGACCAATCACATACTATCTGGATCTTTGTTGGATCAACTTTAATCCCAGCTCTGGACAATACATGTCCAAAAAATGCAACAAACTCCAACAAAAATTCACATTTTGAGAACTTGTCTTAAAGCTTGTGTTCTCTTAGTGTCTGGATAATCAATCTTAAATGCTGCTCATGAGCGAACTTACCACGTGAATACACCAGTATATCAATAAATACAATCACGAAGGAGTTCAAGTAGATATTAAGCACCCTATGTATCAAGTCCATGAAAGTTACTGGAGCATTAGTTAGACTAAAGGACATAACTAGAAATTCATAGTGGTCATATTAAGTCCTGAATGTCTTAGTAATATCCTCTGTCTGAATTCATAACTGATGATAACCGAATCTCAAGTCAATCTTAGAGAACACAGTAGCTCCCTGAAGTTGATCAAATAAATCATTAATCCTCAGCATATGATATTTCTTCTTCACTGTAACTTAGTTCAATTGCCGATAATCAATGAACATCCACATAGTACTATCTTTGTTTTTGAACTGGTGCACACACGGAGAAACACTAAAAGCGAACAAAATCCTTATCTAACAAATCTTTGAGCTAAACCTTCAGTTCTCTCAACTCTGCATCAATAGAAAACTCAATATCTCTCTCTGGTAGTAGGCCTGGTAAGTCAATCGAAAATACATCAAGATAGAAACAATAGGGACAGACTCAGAAGTAGGAATGTTAGCTTGAATGTCACAGACATAAACTAAATATTCCAAACACCCTCTCCCTACTAACCTCCTAGCCTACAGGCAAGAAATAAACCCTGTCGGTGCGTGGCTACTAGAACCCTGCCACACAATGGAAGATGAACTTGGAACAACTAAGGTAATGGTCTTGGCATAATATTCTAAAACTACACAGTGAGGGGACAAACAATCCATGCCTAATATGATAACAAAATCAACCATGTCTAAAACCATCAAGTCAGCCTAAGAGTCTAGCCCACTAATAGAGATTATGCATCACCGGATTACACAATCCACTGCTAAACAATCCCCTATAAGGGTACCAACACACATGGATATAGATAATACATCACTGTGAAACCCCAAACTGGGTGCAAAATATGACACATAAGAGAAAGTAGATCTAGGGTCAAACAAGGTTGACACAGGTATAGAACAAACAGAAATAAAACCAGTAATAACAGCATCTGAGGCTTCCACCTCTGACCTTGTTGGATTAACATATAGTTGGCGATCTCTGCCATAATGACCACAACCACTGCCCCTACCATATTGGCCACCACCACGATAGTCACTCTGTGCCGCACCTCTAGTTGGTGGAGGGACTAATCTCAAAAGCAGTATAGACTTAGGAACAAGATGAATAGCGGCCACTAGAGGAAAAGATTTAGCTTAGTGTCCCATAATCTCACACTCAAAATACAGCCCCAATGGCCCACTCTATTGGGAACCTCTCCCGGAACCAATCTAGGTACCATGCTGAGAAGATTCATATCCCCAAGAAAACTAGGGTGGAGGAGGTGACGAAACCTGTAATGAAGCCTGCATTAGCCTACAGAACTGACCCTGTGTGTGATAAAACTTCCTATGGACCCCTAAAACGAGACCCACTATAATGTCCTTGCTTCCTCTGCCTCTTCTCGCTGCACTGATGCGACTCATGATAGAAGGCCTCTATGGAGTTAGAATGATCTACCAAGGATTGAAATGGTCGACCATTAAATACTAGCAAAGCCACAGCCTTACAGAGCCTATCTCTACACCCATAAGCAAATATGGGAACTCTCTCTGCCTCAGTAGGCATAAACTCCACTCTATAAACTAACAACTGTTGGAATCAAGCCTCACACTCTGCCACCAACATCTATCCCTACTCAATCTTCCTAAACTCCTCCCTCAAGTGATGTC
>JBDJHY010207912.1:0-11479 GCA_039654485.1 Withania somnifera | reverse complement strand
TGAGCTTGGCATATAGCTTGATCCTGTCTCTCTTCGGCCGCATATTTTGATTCTCTCCATTGTATTTTGGAGACCTTTGGATATTGTATATTTTCCATCCTTATTAATCTTTATATAGAGGTTCATTTGACATTGACATCGAGTCTTGGGTGTAATCCATATTTCTTTATTATCTTTACTATTTCATTCCATATTCTTCCGCATTAATTGCAGTAGTCCTCCGCTTCGGCTACGAACTGCGGGGTTTGGTTCTCCTATTGGTGGTATAGTAGGTGCCATCATGATTCGAGAAATCCGGTCATGACAGAATAGAACTAATTTTAGTAACTAAGAAACCAATGGAAACCTCGATTAAAAGTATCAACAAAAATTAACCCTATAAAAGAGCCTTGTAGCCTCCATAAGATAGGATACGACGTTATTGTACAAATATATGGGACTCTACTAGAATTGTGATCCTAGATCCAAATACACCCATTAACCTAGTACTTTGATACCACTCTGTCATGACTCAAAAATCAAGTTAGGATGGCTTCTACATCTCACATGCAGATAAGCCTACTCTAGTATAGAGGGAGTAACAGCATGCCAGCACAAACTAAAAAGAAAAGGGAAGGAGAGGAAGGGGGAAGTACAAGTAGGGCATCAAAAATATCTATTAAACATAAATCCCAAAACCTGGTATCATGGACATAGAGCATCTATATAAAAAAATATGAAATACAACCCACGATGGGGAAAAACTACACAATATCTATCCAGTACCCAACTAGGATAACTCTAGTACTCGATGGAAAATCAGTCATCAAGGACACCATCTTCTCACCGAATATCTTGGGGTCACACCAACTATCTTGCACGATTGTATATGCTCTGCTAGCTTGTACTAGGACCAGCATCGCAAAGAGATGCAGAAGTGTAGCATGATACCCAAACAACAGGTACCCAGAAGTCATTAATAGCCGACTGAGCAAAAGTAAACATAAGAAAGGTAAAGGGTGATCAACAATAAAGAGGACAATGGCACATTATGCAAAACAGAAACACTATAACTACACTAATAGCTAGAAAGTGCAGTGAAGGATCAACTCCAGTAGGTGCAGTACCAACAAACAGGTATAAAGGAGGATTACTATCAGGGTATAATCCCCTAAACGTTGGCCTCAAAAAACTCATTCCCAAAACGTGATGCATACTTGGAGCTCCAACATGACCCACATAAGGAAGTACCAATAAGAAAGTACAAAGTCATCAACAAGCTAAGCTAACAACAATTATTGTAGGTTCATGAATAGTACTAGTTAAAGAAAAAAGGAAACAATAACTTTTACTAACAAACAAACCTGACTGACATCCCATTCTATCAACATCTAAACTTAGCAGCCATGTTACCCAATAGGTACTCCCCATAAGTCTTGAAGAGTACAAATTAATACGTAGGGATGCAATGTGCAAGAAAAGTAAATAAGTGCATGCATGCTCCCTCTCAAGGATATTCCTAAATTAAGAGGGATTCATGGAGGACTCGAACCACATTCCACATAAGTAAGTACCGACATGTCCCCCCTCTAAATATTCTTTAATCAAGAAAGAACAAAGGAGGACTCGAACTATATACCCTATAAATAAGTACTGATATGATCCTCCTCTGGGATTTTCCCAAATTAAGAGGGACCCACAAAAGAGTCAAACCATATACCACTACTTTCCCATATACCCCTCTGCGCACGTCATGCCCTTAGCATGATGACCCAGATTGGCAGGGCCCATTGAGGAACTCAAACCCTTATGCAAAACTCGTAACCCACCCACTAATAGTAAGTTATTAGGTTAAAATGCCAAGTGTAGGATCCGACCCGTATATTATATCTCAATGGAACCTAGGCCCAGCCAAATAGGCGAATCAGGACAACATGAAATCCCAACTGCTGCCATGGAGGCAATACCCAAAATTTGAGTGCTATTGGGAAAATAGATCAGATGGGGTGAGTAAATAGCTACATATTTCCACCGAAGTCATGGATACATATAATATGTAAGAAAATAATTTTTGGTTATTATTCTATCAAAATCCAGTTGCCCTTTTTCATCTACCAATGCATGCTCACAACACAGAGTCAATTACTAGGCCTAGATTCCTAAGGACGATAACTAGTGTCCATAGGGTGGCTTCCAACTACGACCCCGAGCCATGGGTACTCATACCGACGATGTCACAACTACCAAAGGGTGCTCATTAAGGTCCCAGTACATACCCATACAGGGGAAAACATGGAGCTATCATTGCTCAATAAAATGAAACTCACTCTCATGCTCGCACCGAACTAGGGCACAATATCATCACAAAATGAAGTTAACCATCCATCATTGCCGTATCCAGCTAGGTACAATGTCATCACATAAGGAAACTAACTATCCGAAATAGAAATACCTATCTAAGTACTATGTCATCATGTATGGCTGCTAATTACCAAAGAAAGGTGTATCTGGCTATCCATTGCCCAGAGGGCCACACCTGCCATTGTCATACTCAACAACTTAAGTAACGCATAGAACAATCGACCTACCTAGATCAGCTCTAAAGCCACCAACCTAAATTAGGGGATAGCTACTAAGGTCTAATCACTAGTATAATCTCCTCCCCTACCACACTATGATCCAGAGTCAGTTTTATAACAATACGCATCAAAG
Organism: Withania somnifera; assembly: GCA_039654485.1. NCBI lineage: Eukaryota > Viridiplantae > Streptophyta > Magnoliopsida > Solanales > Solanaceae > Withania > Withania somnifera. The sequence continues at coordinate 8,788 of JBDJHY010207912.1, read as the reverse complement.
TTATTACGCCTCACATCCACACTAGTTGCAGAGTTAGTGTTAAACGCGTGTGTAGGGCCATATAGCACTAGGGTAAGTAGTTAAGCTACAAGCCAGCTTAGTAGGCCATAGGTAGAACGAATATGCATATCCGGGCTAGAATAATAATCCCATCCCCCAGCTGGTGTTTACCAAACATACACTATACTAACACAAAGTCTAAAAAAATAGATCATAACCTACCTAGATTCTGGTGATGACCTCGGGAAGCGTGCCCACATATCCAAAATCACATACGAATCTCGGGACCACACGAGGTAAGAAAAAATGTAACCTACATGTCAATACGAGTAAAAATAGACCCATATTTTTATATAAATAACAGGGTCAACATACAAACTGAAAATGGCTTAGTAAACCCTAATAGCTCATACAAAAAGTGATATTTATACCAGTACGTAGAGCATAGCTCATAAATTGTATTGTACAAAATATAACTCAATTTAATGGTAGAAATGGAAGACATAAGCCCAGGAAACTTATTTAGTAAAGAAAAAAAATAATTACCCAATAGAATTGATCATAGAATCAATATAACATGTTTTTATAAATTAAAACTAAAACATAATAATTTATTCTATCAAATTTATGCTTTGAAAGGAATGGTTTTCAGCTAGGACACATGAAAAATTAGAAAATGCTTGTCTAACAGCTTTATATAGGTCGACAATCGGTGGCGTGATCGTGCTAAAGGTGGTTTCTAAGGAGGCATCACGATTGCATCTCCTTAGCGCAATCGAGCTAAAGGAAGAAAACTAGTCTTGGTGCAACCACGCCCCTATAGCGTGATGGCACTGAGTACCAGTGCTAGAATTTTTAAAAGAACTCTAACACAGGTAAAAATGGAAACAGAGTCCGCCTTTCTATAATAAATATGTGACATCTTTATGTAACCAAAATTACCGACTCAAAGGAAGTAGCAAAAAGGAGATTTAGGCTCGTATGGGCTGGGTACACCCTAAAGAATCCATAATTAAAGGGGAATCAAACTATAAAACTGCTAGGGTCCCAACCTATCAATCCCATCAAGTAAAGAGTTACTTGGTGCAGCTAAAGGAATGTTCTAAGAACGAAAAACTTGTAGGAACACAAAAATAACCTCGAGGGTCATTACAAAATCCCTCTACGAACCTCACATAGTAACCTTCCAAGTCCAAAAAACTGCAAATATTAAAAGAAGAGGTGGGTCTAGGCCATTTCTTAACTACATTATGAGAATCAATCTGGATAGCCTCACTAGAAATGACATAAAAAAGAAACAAGGAACTGATCTCAACCAGAACTCACACTAAGAGAATTTGACATAGAGCTGACGGTCCCGAAGGGTATGAAAGATAAATCCGAGGTGACTAGCATGCTCCTACTCACTTCTAGAGGAAATTATAATATCTTCCATAAAACTAATCATGAATAGGTCCAAGTACTTCTTAGACACCCTTTTCATGTGGTCTATGAACATTCCAGGAGGATTAGCTGGACTGAAGAACGTGACCACGATATCAAAATGGTTATAAACAGTTCTAAAGATATTTTTGGAATATTAAACTCCCTAAGTTTAAGTTGATGGTAAGCTAACCCGAGATACATCTTGGAGAAATAACTAGCACCTTGAAGCTGATTGAACAATTAATCAATTCTAGGGATGGGATATTATCACACCCTAAAATTGGATATGGTGTCACCCACCTTCCGACCTGGTAGGTCATCCTAACTCACCAATTAAATTCAAGGAAAAAATTAAAATATGGAAAATAAATACACAAGTAAGGTAATTAAATATAGAAGTCCTTTTTCATAAATCCCAAAACCAGGTACCCACTGTTAATAAGACTCTAATAAGGACTATAAGAAAATTCAAAGGTCTAAAAATGAGTCTTTATAATCTAAAGACATTAGCAAATAAAGATAATAAAGAATCCTCAGCAATTGATGGAAGGACAACCAACTATCTTTGAGTCCTCGAGTTGCTCCCTAACTGGTGGAAGAGAGGTAAATACTAAGTCCGGAGCTCAACACCTGCACCAAAGTACAGAAAACCAAGGAGTAAGCACAAATCAATGGTACTCAACAGTGTCCTCAACTAGCTAAGTATAAAGAGAAAACAATAACTCCTAATATCCCAACCGGTCCTCCAAATACTACAACCTGCAAATAGTTTATATACAACAACCTAGAAATAGTTTATAATCTAATACAATAGCCTAACCAATATCTAACAAATATTAATATCACACAAAATCTCAAATGATTTCCCTTTTTTCATCTAATACCACCATCGAGAAGTCAACAAGTATCAATAATCTCAAGTTCTCCACAAGTTTTCAATATGACCAAGGTATAGGCAGAAATCACATTATGAACAGGTCACCACAACAAATATAAATAGAGTGATCAAGTTACCAAACTTAAATAAATAGATGAAAATAAAGTGAGCAAGTTACCACAATTTAAACAAAAACATCATCAGTGTGAATAGGCTACTACACTTACCTTAATAGATCTCTTGTGTGAACAAATTACCTACCCCACTTAAATGATTGATTCGTTAGTATGAATGAGTTACCACACTTTTGATAATTAGGGGATAGGGTGAGCAAGTTACCACACTTCAATACTAGCAATATTAGTGTGAACAAGTTACCATACTTGGGCCCATAATAACAATAAGGTGAACAAGTTACCACACATCAAATAATAATTAAGGTCACTTAACAATTTCAACAAATATTATTACATATCAATAAGGCAATTTATGTGAAATAGTATAAAAAAATACAATGAGATATCATGATTTATTTTCCACAATTCAAGCTTAATCGATATCTCCACTTATATCTAATCCCGCAATTGGACAATTTCCATTACAAGGTTACCAATATTTTATCAAGGGCATTTTCCAATTAAGTATGTAATTAAACCTAGAATTCTACACCAAGGCATCCTATTTGCCATACATCAGTCATTCCAATAATCCAAAACACAATTAACTATACATGTAAGCTAATAAATTCATCATGGATTCACATAATTTTAATTAGCCCAATTCTAGTCTCAACATGATAGATGATAGTAATAGTGAATCACCCAAGTCACCCCAAATGACAAATAACTAACAAGCAATTGTTAAAAATCAATACAAAGCCACTAAACCTCAACTTGCCTTAATTTCTAAGAACCGAGCTACTCAAGAGCTTTCTTCTTTCGATTAGACTCCACCACAACGATTCCTAGATATCCAAGTAAAAAATACAAGAAAAATCTGACTAGTTAACTACCACTAAACTTCCTAGGTAAATCATATTAGTAATCTATTCCAATGCTTAGCATGCAAAATATGACTAGTTAATTACACCTAAATGCCTCCCGGCCTTATTAAGAGTATATCACTTACCATCTCTAGTTCTCAAAGTATTTTTCATACTAAACCTAGCCATAGACTCCAGATAAACTATTCCAGTTACATCTTAAGCCCTAAAATGGAGACAAAACCTCAAATCTCTATTGATTAATTATTTTCCAGTTTCTTACCTCTTTTGCAAGAAAATAAGTCTTACGGTCAGCTTTAACGTGTGAACTCATTAAAAAGCAATTAATACTAAGAAATAATCAATATATGCATTCACATCAACTTAGAATTACTAAGTAGTTAAGCCTAAGTTATTAATTCATCATGGTTCCCACAACCCTAGTTGAGAGAGTGTTAGCCACTCATGAACATGGTAATATATCAAGAATTTGTATTAAATTCAAAAAAATAATACTTACAATCATATGATATAAAAACTGGACAATGATGGAAATTAATGAAATAAAATATTGCAATTTACAAGATAATTCAAGAACAAAGCGTAAAGTATTTCAAAGCACTCTCAGTTACACTTAAAAAGCTGCTAAAAATTCAAATCCTAATCACAACAACTAAATAGAGTATTTATAAAAGTAAAGAAAACCTATCCTAATTTGAACAAGAAAACTAGGTCGACAGAGGTCTACGGTCCATCATTATGCTTCATGAGCCGTCAAACACTTGCCAGTCATCATCTTTAAAAAATACTTCTAAGGCTCTATGGTCCATATTACGATCCATTATCAGGGGTTACGGACCATAACACCGGTCGTCAAACTAACATCCTTGAAAATCCATGCCTTTCTACACCTTTTCCTATGGTCCGGCAAAGGCTCTTGCAATTCGTAAAGCAAGTCGTCAAACATGAGCCTCTGCTTGGCCCAAAAACTTGTACAAATTGCTAAATTCCTTGTTATGGGCCATCAAATGGTTGGACGACCTGTAACTAATCCCGTCAAAACATAACAGTTCCTAGACTTGTCCATTTCAGCATAAAAATCATCAAATAACCTCCAAGACATGTTTTCCTACAAATTAGATTAAATAACCATCATATCTACTAAAACATACTTAAGAACCACATAAAAATTCCATGTATTAAGCATCAAAAGTGGTTTAAATTACCAGAACATCAACATCGTCAAATTAGAACCTCTTATTGTCCTCAAGAAAAACAAAAGTCAACTATACTATGATGCTTAGGTTATACGAAGATTAGGGAACCTCACAGCAATCATAAACACTAGAAAGACTCAGTACCAATCAAAACTCAAGATACCCCTCACCTATTACTTCACAAAAATAGGTCTGAATATTCATCCTTTCAATCTAGCACCCAGGGAATAAGGTATGACATTGCATTATCAGTAGACAACTATTCATAATTTGAAAGCCAACAGTCCAATAACACAACTCTAGTGCCCTCACCCCAAATAAGTCCCACACACAATATATAAATGAAAATCAAGACCGATTCAAGTGAGCTCACTCTCATAAGGAAGTTAAATAATTCATGTAAATAGACCATAGGCATGCCCTTATTTATACACCTCTGATTTCAGATGATTAGGCTAGGATCACTATAGCACTTTCCTTGGCTTGTAATGTAGGCTTGGGGGCTAGTATGATATATTTGAAAATAGTGACTCGATTGTCTCTACACTAACTCTGATTCATAATTAACCCCCCTTTTCTATCCCTTTTAGATTTTAGACTTCCTAATTTGACTTTTTTTTCTTTGTTTCACTTATATTCTTCTCTTTTTTTAGTTCTCTTTTTTTCACTTTCTTTTCATCTTTCTTTAACTTTTATTTCTTTATTTTTCCATTCACACCACAACCATTTACCTCTTATTTTTTTATCTAAACTTATACTTTTCATACCCAACTCTTTTCTTTCTCAACCTTATATTTCCACCCTTAACTTAGATGTTTAGCTTGGTTTGAGGCCTAGTGTACATAGGAAACATGGGTATAATGAAAAGTTTGAAACTAAGCTAGGAAAGTATTCAGTTGAACAAAAGAAAATATATAATGTTGGGCTCAAAATAAGGGATCAAATGATACACATTCAGTATTTGGTAGGTCATTCAGTTCAAAGTGGACTATTAATTAAAAATATCATATGATCCTTTCCTAACCAACATCCTACTACACCAGCAAGACCAACAAGGCAAGTTCTAGCTTGAACACACAGCGTAAGACTAAGTAATTTGATTTAGTTTACACATACATGTCACAAAGTTATGTTATTAACCACTAGTCTCAAATGCTACATCCTACTTACACAAAGGTTTCCACACAGACACATATAATGTTAGATTAAGATCCACAAGGTCCAATATATCAAAGTCTACAAGTATAGACCAAAATTTTTTGTAGTGGTATCATTTTTCAAACCAAAACAGATATGTCCAAGTGTCTTGTTATTCAATTGCTCTAAGTCTTCCTATTCTACATACTACCTAACTAAACAAAGTAAAATAACAACTAATTTTAAACATACGGGTTCAATATAAAAATAAACTCCCGTGGGAAAAGAAAACAGCAAGAAAAACCCTTGGGCGGACAACAGAGACCAAATATAACCCCCTCTAAAAAGAAAAAACACATTGCCCCCAGTACGTCAAACCTAATGAAAACATAGTGAGAGAGAACTTACATGTGGCACTCTAGACATTATACTCTAGTTTATGTGATGAAGAGGGTGTAGATAAAACTCCTAAAGTCTTTATGTCAATAGGTGGCATATCAGTATTCATCACCACAGCTGAGGGTGCTGAAGTGGAGGCTCCAACTGACCAAGCCCTCATACTCTCCTCACGTTTAAACTCAGTGACTCCTGAATCTACCATAACCCTATGTACATCACACTCCTCTCTCAAACGGGGTCTCAAGACATCATCCTCGTCTTCCTCTTTGTCAATTTTTCCCATATTTTGAACAAAGGTAAAAAGGGTAACTACCTCCTCAACTAGTGGCTCCTGTGGAGCTGCTAGCACAGCTACTAGGACAAGTGGAACTGTTTGGGCCTGTAAAGCATCCACGTCAGCCCAATCTCTAGCTAAGTCAGCTAGTACCTATGTCAGGGAGTCCTCTTAAACCTCTAAAAAGTATCCATCACCCTCCTCTCTAATATGTCAAGAAGACCATGTAGTAAATAAATATTAGTAGTCAATGGAGTCATAATAACAACTATCCTCTCATCACAAGTCTGATCCATACATGGCTGCAGTGACTCTCCAAGTAATCTGAACTGTCTCTCAGTCCAATCTATCTGCCTCATATATCTTTGCAGAAGCTCAGGGGTAATAAGTAACTTAATATACCTAACCCTAGTCGGATAGTTGGACCAGTAGTAGATGTGGTCGATTGAGCTGAAGTAATAGTTTGCGAGGCATTAAATGTAGAAGTTGTTAAAGAGACAACATGGAGAGTAGAGGTAGCAGTAACAGACAATGTATCAATCTTAGAAACAGTAGTAGAAACCTTATGTTGTGCACTAGGTTGAGTTGCTCCAAATATCTGATCTAAAGTAGCCCCAGAATCTCCCTCGGGTGCTGCAGCACGACCCCTACCTAGCGGGTTAGCATCATTCTTCGCAGGTGTAATATCCATAAAGTTGGTAGGGTTGATGCAGTGGTTAATAAATAAAATGAGAAGCACACTATGACTGAGGCACAAGTGATATATGAAGTAAGGTAATGGTAGGGACATGGTGGTGCAAACAACTCTCTTCTTTATCTCATCACATATATATTTTGTTGGGCTCAGGTCATACCTGGACATAAGGTTTGCAGCTAGAACAACTCAATCAGGAGTACTGTTGTTGTCTACATAAGTTGGACTCAGCCTCAAACGTACGACTCCTCACCAAAAGTTAGCTTTAAGAATTCAAGACGCCTTAGTGGTAGGCGTCTTCGCATCTATCAACCAAGTTGGTGGTCTATCTGTGATGATGGAGACCATCCACTTATATAGACTTTGTCGCTCCTCTAGAGTGATCTTTTTATCAGTAACTCATGACATCCTATGATCCTACTCTGAGGAGGCATATGGTATGTAGGTTTGATACGTTGTTCCATATAAAAATTGAGATATGGTAGGCTCAAAGATGTTAACTTAACGGCCCCGGACTATGACATATGATAACTTGGGTTAATTTATGATCAGAGTCTCTCTCACTACCCACTGCATGAGGGTAGCTATATATACAATATAAAACTCCCTCACAATAGTGGCAGCATAAAATACCACAAGGCGTCTAAACCAACTGAATCCATAGTGGCCGATTAATCGTCGCACCTGAGGGTACTCTATTTAATCAGGGGTGCGGTCCTGAACCTCCTCAAATATGGTCCTAGTGAATGACCTCCTCGGTTTAAAATAGCCTCATATATCTCCCTAGTGCCTTGGAGCTCCCATCTCAATGTCTTCAACTCACTATCATCACTAAGGTCTGTCAGCACATCAACCCGCTGCTTTGTCTATGTAGAAGCATGTGGTATTGTAGCACTCTGTGGTATAAGTTGTGGCTATATTGATGAGCTAGGAGCTGACACTAGGGTTAGCGCCGAAGTTAAAGTTACTGCTATAGTAGGATTACGCCCCTTAAACTTGGATTTTGAGTGCTCTAAAGCACCCTCAGTGGAGCCCTCCTCGAAGCTCTCTACTATACTTTAATCCTCTTTGGACACCTCAACTATGTTATTGTCTGACCATCTATCTGTGTCCCAAGTGGAGCTTGTAGGACGCCTACCTTACCAAACTAGGCAAGGGGTGGCTATGTAGCTGTTAGTTCTCCAATTTGAGTCATAGTGGTCAAAGGGGAGTACTGGTGTGGCTTAATATCATAAAGCTCCTTCGAATCACAGTACTCAGGCTTTGGCTCATCCCCTTGACGTCTATGCTCTCCTGTGCATGTGGTTGACTATATTTAGCCTGCACTCTTGAGTTTCTGCGGCGAACGTAAACCTTGATCAGTGTTTTGGTAGGCATGGTACCTATTGGAGAGCATGTTAGTTATATGTAAGTGTGGCATCCAAACGCACACGCAAGTGTACGTGATCGTAGAAGTAATATAGTGGCTCTTGCGAGCTGGATTGTCAAACCCAAAGGACTTATATTATCAATTGGTTTACCAAAGAGTTAACTAATGATTTATGATTACGATGCAATTTACAAATATAGAAGATTGCATTACTTACTATAAACTAAAGTGCAACTAAGCTGGAAATAATTATATAAAAACACAAGTAGATGAATTCAAGATTTGGAACGATTCTAGGGCTATGGCATTACTCACACACACATGTAGGAACTTTCCTTAAGTAAAGGTATTTGTCCGTCGATTGTTGAGTTAGGGGTTAATATTATGACTAAGGATTGATTGTCCGTTAGCCAC
>JBDJHY010207902.1:0-11479 GCA_039654485.1 Withania somnifera | reverse complement strand
AGCTAGCTTTTCATACTACTCTTACTTGCTCGCTATGACTCTCTTCATGTTTATCTTCTATTTACCATTATTATGCCTTTATACACCTAGGAGGCCCCTAAAGCCTATTGAGTACTTATTTATTCAACAATTAATACTCATACCATACTTTTACTTATTCCTAGTGCACATCTTAGTATAAACCATAACCATTGATATGGAAAGTCGTGCTTCCTTTTTTATTTCAGGGATACAAGGTGATCTCCCATTAACCAGTGTTATGTAACACTGATAGCAGGCCCTACAATGGGTTTATTGGTTGTATTATCATATTTTGTTCTTCTTCTTCCCTTTTACATCTTTCCCTTTCTTTTCCATAGACTTATTTGATGCAATGAATCATTACCTATTGTTCCAGCTATAGGGTTGGTTCAACTATTGGTGGTCTTGTAGATTCCATCATGATCTAAGAAACCAGGTCATGCTAGCTTGGTATCGAAGCCTAAGTTTCACCGCTGTCGGTTTCACAAAGCCAATGTCTAGTAAAGTTATATAGATCGGAGTAGAGAGATTGATATCCTATCGTTGGGAGGCTGCAGTGGCATTTTATAAATATAACTCATTTTTTGATCCTATATTTTAAATGAAAGGGGAGGAAAAGTAATAGTGGAGAGCCAAATGACTTGTAGACCAGCTCAGTCACTTCCAATGTGTCACGACCCAACACTTAGATTGTGATGGAGCCTATAGTCCCATAGTAGGACATCCCCATCCACGACCTGAAGCGACAAGAAATAGGCCGACAACAACTAACTATCATAAAATAAAGTAACAAGGAGTAGGATGAAAGAAATATACAACATATATACCATACCTCCCAGGACTGAAATATACAACATATATACCATACCTCCCAGGACTGGTGACTGTGACAAAATGAAGCTAACTACATTAGAGTAACCAAAAGATACTATATACAACTGCTCCATTAGGCGGCCAATACAAAACCAGTCTGCCCTATAGGATAAGGTAGAAAACATAACACAAATAGAGAACAGGCTCATCCTGAATGCTAGGAGCTCACCTTGATCTCCAAAACAAACCAGAACCTCTAATATGCATGATCTTGTCTCCTGCAATGACCCGTGCTAGTATTTGCACCACGAAAATGGTATAGAAGTATAGCATGCATACCAACAACACACAGTACCCATTACACCTTATTGGCCAACCAAGCTCAATCAAATACAAGTAAGAATCAGCAGGTTAGTAAAACAATTCAGAAGGAAATCATGTAAAATACTACAAGAAAATAAAGCATAACAATACAAAAATAAACTAAGAATAACTAACAATTGGCACAAGCTCAAAAAAGTGTAACTGATATCCATCTAAACTAAACAGTAAGTATAATGGGTAAAACTAAGAGGGAAATAAGAATATAAATAGAATGGATAGCTATTAACAGATAAAATCCAGTGGTGCTCCATCCCACCATTGGATACATATAGAAAAGAAAAACATATAAAACCTACCTTATGCCCCATCCTACTGGTAGGAAAAATAGGGATACAAAACAAAGAGTAACTCCCTCCCCCCCCATCAGCCTGCAAGGCACAAACAAGCAATAAAAGAAGATGTAAGTAGGTGGAACTGTATAAACACGTTCACTAGACCCCGCCTGCTAGGAGCCCCGATCTGGAGTTTGCACCTCCTCAGTGACAATAGAAGGGTCTGTGCCCCGAAAGTCCGCAACTCCTAATCAAATATAGGGTTTGCACCATGTTAGTGCCAACAATGGAGTCTGTGGCCCTTAGTTAAAAATAGTAGTTTCCCCAACCCTTTGCGCCAACCAATCTATGATATACGCGGCATACAAATATAAGAAAATGAAGTTTTTCTTATATCTTAATGAAAATAGTTTGTACCACCTCATATTTGTAGAAAAACATGTTATTAAACTCTGTTTTTAGTGTTACTTCTGAAAACAACTATTTTATTAGCCTTTAGCCGCTCCCCAAGTAGTAAATCACACAAAGAGCCCCACTCGATCAACCTTACAATGGTATGCATGCTCGCCAAACAACCAAAGCAAAAAGAAGGCGCTCTTGATGTATGAGAATCCCAAAAACCATCAACTAAGAAAAAATCTCATCTGACTAGCTATTAATAACCAAAAACAAACACTATAGCCACACGGTTCCAGACGCAAGCCAGGCACACAAAATGCAGCCTACAACTAGCAACAGGCCCCAAAAGGGTATACAAGGGAAGAAAAATAGAAGGAACTGTATATCAACCACCTATCCAGCCTACCAATTGGGTGGAACCCAACAAGAATTCAATATGAACCTATTCTAACAAGTAATAAAACACATAACATACCTGGATATTGGTGAAAATCTTCTGTGAGTCACGTGCACATCCTAACCAATCACAGAATCATTCAAAACAACCCAAAACTACAAAAATAAAGATATATGGGTCAAAACAAGAAGAATGGTATATATATTGTGTAAAGAAACTTCGATCAAAACTGGGACTAAAAAAGGGCCTATGGTCCCCAAAATACAGAAAAATAAATGAAAGGTACTAGTGTGTATAGCCCAACCCATGGAGTGCGTGGTATGAAATTGAGCTTAAACAGATAAAAAAAAAAGAAGGAGAAATCAAACTTGCAAAGTGACAAAAATAAATATATTTCACAAAGCTAAAAGGATGTAAATAACAAGAAATACCTTGAGGAAACACGCACAATGAGGTAACACCATCTCCCAAATAGCTTCCAACCACTTTCCCCATCTCATCGTTGCAATATCGCTGCTCAAAGATCGCTGAGGAAGTGAAGAAATAAAATTAAATAAAAGGAACGAGAACTCATTTTAAAAAATCTACAGGCCCACAAGTGCGAACTTTTGGCCGCAGGGGCAAACTTCATGGGTGTGAATAAATGGTCACATGGGCGAACTTTGCGGGTACAAATAAATGACCGAAGCAGCAAACTTCACAGGTGTGAATTTATGGTCGTAGGGGTGCCCTTCCCAGGTGTAAAGAAATGGTTGCAGGGGCAATCTGTACCCGCAATCTCACACAGGTCTAAGGAGAAATTCCAAAGGGCCTTGAATGAGCATTTTGAGCCCAATTTTAGCAAACCAAATATGCACTCAACATGTAAATGACATTATGACTCCAACGAAATTGCTGAAATAGCCAACAAAGGTATTTGTCACAAAAATGACCCCTAAACAAAATCCAACCAAAGGAGACTATTTTCCAACTTTCCACAACCACATCCAAAATCATCTCGGACGCCCCAGGAAGTGAACCAATCTCCCACCTAATCTAAAGTCACCATTCTAGAGCTGATGAAAATTTCATAATCCCATTTTAACACTCCAATAACCATGCACTAACTCTGGGCCCAAACTCAACTCTTAATGAACTAAATTTCTAGAAAATAGCTCAAACTCATCATGAAACCCCCAGAACATGAACTAAAGGTCCCTCTTAACCAAAGTCAACATAAACTGTTAGAATACTATTCTGAGTGCGTTTACTAAGAATTCACTCTCAAGTTCCACTGTTTCAAGACTAAAGCATTAAAATAGGAAAACTGAGATAACTGGCAGTTGAGATGCTAGGGAACCGAACTACCGATCACAGGAAGTCATATATGATTGGGGAAACTACCAGATTGATCTAAACATAAAAAAAGGAAAAAACAAAGGAAATGACCAAATAGGTCATTACTACATCAACCACTAAACAGGACTTCTATACTCAAAAATCAAAGAAAGGACAGTACCCGAAGAACCAAACTTGTTAGAGCGTATTGGTCTTACATACCCTTCCCAGACATAAAGCAACCTAAACCAGCAGATAATACGTGTTTAAGAAACCTTCGCCACTAGAATCCTTTTGAGCCCTAACTAACTAGCACTTTCACCACAAGGCCACTATATACCTTTTAGGCCAACACACAACCAACTGAGCCAACTTACTCGAGCGTACCCCAAAACTAAACACAACTAAAGACCGAGGCAAAACAACATTGGAAGGCCATAGAAAATTGCCAAAAACTCCTACCTTGTTGAATCTCACCCTAGCACCCACACTACAACCTTGACAAGAAGCCATAGAAGCAAAACAAACATGAGGAAACACATAAAGAAACAACACACACAATTAACCACTAAACAAAGCACAACCACCCATCAAAATAACAATACCACCTCCTGCTCGAGCACGCAACTCTGAAGGGAAAAAAAGAAATATAAGGAGAAGAAATAGAAAAGAAACAAGTTGCAACTTAGAAAATCCCATCAAGACAAACACCTCTATGACTCGTCGAGTCGAACGACGTGTCGTGACCTTGCATAGACCAACACACTAACCCAATCACTCTATCCAACACTAGGTCCCCCATACAGGTTTAACAATAATCAAATCACATATAAGCACCCACTAGGCTAAGATAGAAAAAGGTAGGAAATAATAAAAATCACAAGTCTAAATGAAGAAAACCAAAAGCTATAACTAAAGTAACATAGAAGGAACATCATCACTTGAGGCTCCCACCTTGGACCCTTCTCGGATAGTATACAGATGCTAACGGGCCCCACCCTAGTAATTCTTAGCCCTATCCCTCTAAAAAACTCCCCTAGATCCCAAAGATAGAACCTATCCACCTCTAGTTAGTGGTGCTTCTTGAAGTAGCTGTGTTGGATATGTTGCCCTGTGGTCCCATACCATGGACAATCTCTCATCCGCTTGCCAAAATCCCTACACTGAAAGTAATCTCCAGGCAAATTCTTTGTAAAGTGTCTATATCTCCACATTAAAGCTCCCCATCCTGTCACTAACATGGATACCTGAGCCCCTAACTTAACCACCTTAACCCTACAACCCTGAACTCGAGCTCTTGGCGTGTTGACTACTGTCACATTCCTATGAAGCCCCTATGGAAACCTGATATCTCCTACTAGTCTGACCTCTACTATAGTTTTTCCCTCTGATCGAGAACCAAAATAACTTCCCTCATTATGTTGCCTCTTCTCGCTACCCCCTTGGGGAAAAAGATGTAACTCAACCATGCTCTTGGGATGATCAACAACATCTAAAAATAATTTACCTAACACCAACATCCACTCCACCTCTTTAGGAAAATCAGACCTCAATCTATAAGAAAATGGTGAATTCTCTCCTCACTCGAAATTAACTTAATTGTGTACCTCTATAGCTCAACAAATCTAGTCTCATACTCTATAACTGAGAACAATCCCTACTACAAGGTATCACACTCTAACCTAAGACTCTATCGGGCACTATGGGGCATATACTTGACCAAGAAAGCCTCTAAAAATTGATCCCAGGTCATCAGTGGAGGGCCAGTTGGCTTGCGGTCTCTATGGACTCTCCACTAGTGGCTTGTGGCTCCCTCAAGCATATAATTAATGAAATTAACCCTGTACCAATCCTACAACTCCAAGGTCCTCAACCTCTTCTCACATATAGTGATAAACTCTATACGGTCATGTCCTGCTTCCCTAGAGAATCTATTCGGTTCTATGAGGAGAAAGTGATCAAGATCTTCCTCACCTCATGTGATGTAAGGAATCTGGCATCAGCTTGCTATGAAATTACTAGTACCTTAATAGGATATGGTGCTACCAGTTGAGCTAGTAGAAGAACTACAATTAGAAGATCCTTGTGAGACTGAGCACCCTGTGTTTCCCCCTGGGCTGAACTGTAACAAACTTCTAATAGTACTCTGTTTAACATCATAAGCATTTGCCATAGAAGCTACCACATTGTGTCCATATGTTGTGTAAACTACTTTTGAGGCACTGCAGTATTCTATTCAACTGGCGGTAGATCAGTAAAAGTTGTAGTATAGGGAAAAGATGTTAAAGCAGTTACAACCGGTTAGGTACTGCAGTCACCCTGTCTCCATCCCTGGGTGGGGTCTCATGAGCATCTGAAGAAGGATCTCTATCAACCGATGAACCACAAGTATGCACCATCTGTGAAATGAGCAAAGTACTGCCCGTCATACAATGTCTCAAATAGAATAATTAGAATACTGGAGTGGTAGATATTACTATATGAAAACTCTTAAAAATCCATTTGATGATACCACTAACCACTTAAAAGAACTACATAGGCCCTCAACATGTCCTCCAGGACTTGAATTGTTCTTTCGGACTAGACATCAGTCTAAATATTGAATTTTGTTCAAAGTTGAACCCATGTACCCATCACTCACTGAATGGTCCTTGGGAAATTTGATGTAAGTTGAGTGCAATTATCTTATAAAATAGATATTGGAACTCTATAAAACCAAACCACATCTAAAGGGAATATCTAAGTTAATGTCTCTATGCTATAAGATGAATGGATTGGAATGAAGTGTGACGACTTAGTCAGCTTATAAAAAATAACCAAATGGAGTCCTAACGTCTGGAAGTATGTGGAAACCTCAATATGATGTCCATAGTCACTCCCTCCTACTTCCATATAGGAATAGGAAGCCTCTATATCTACCAACCTGGTCTCTAGTGGTCAAATATAACCTTCTAATAGTTCAAACACCGAATCATGAACTCTAAAATATCTCTCTTAATACCACTCCACCAATATAGCTACCTCAAGTCCCTAAACATATTAGTTGCTCTTGAGTGAATAAAATATTTGGAGCTCTGAGCCTCACCAAAATTAACCGAAAAAAACTACTTACCCTTGGTACATAATACAACCATCAAACCGCAAAACCCTATATGAATCAATAATGGCCTTTTTGGCCATTCTATGTACCACCTGATCAAAGAGAGTATCAACTGCTAATCCTTAAGATAACATTGTCGAATGTGATTAAGTAGGTAAGAACGAGCCTCAATGCTATCTTAAATCCTCCTAGAGTTTGAAAAATACACCTAACTGACCAGTTAGAAAAATAATGGACGTCTATAGCCAACGGACTCTCCAAAATTGATAACAACAAAAAACTACCCATACAAGCTACCTTCTAGCTTAAGGTATCCCACCAGCTTTGTCTTTCTTGAATGGTGTAAAATAGTTACATAATAGTCCTTCATAGTTTGATCAACCTCTACTACCTTGAATTTATGTCCATCAGGCTTATAATATACTAAATCTTACATTGTTCAGTGAACCGTATACAAGTAGTGCCTCTATATCTTAAGCGCAAAACCTACCATCGGTTACTCCAAATGTGAGTAGGTAGTTGCGCTTATGATCCACAGTTTCCTCAAATCATATGCAATCAGTCGACCCTGGTTCATAAATACATATGCAAAACCAACACCGGATGCATCATAATACACTGAAAATCTTTGTCCCTCTCTCAGTAATGTCAAGACTAGTGTTAATGTCAACAAGGAGTTAAGCCTAAGAAAGCTCGCCTCACACTCCTCTGACCCTAGAAAGGAACATCATTGCTATTCAACCTAGTTAACAATGTTTCTATAGATGAAAACCCCTCAATAAATCGTATATAATACCATACAAATCCAACAAAGTTTTGGACCTTAGAAGGAGAAGTCATTCTAGGCGAATCATGCACTGCCTGAGTCTTTTTTGGGTCTACCATATTCCTATCCTTAGACACCCGTGTCATACATATTCTATAGACTCTAACAAAAACTTTCACTATGAGAACATGGTAAAGTTGATGCTCTCTCAAGGTCTGGAGCATAATCCTCAAATGGTTCTTTTGTTCTTCCCTACTTTAGGACTAAACCAGTATATCATCAATAAACACATTCATGAAGGAATCCAAGTAGGGCCTGAGATCAAGTCCATAAATGTTTCAGGGGAATTGGTCAACCCAAAAGGACATGAAAAAGAACTCATACTGGCCATAATGAGTTGTAAATGTAGTCTTAGGGATGTATTCATCCCTATCCTTAATTGATGATACCCAAACGTCATTCAATCTTAGAAATTACTATCGTACCCAGAAGCTAATAGAATAAGTCATGAATCCTCAATATTAGGTATCTATTCTTAACTATCACCTTGTTCAACTATTGATAATCTATAAACATAGGCATCAACCCAGCATTCTTATTCATAAACAACACTGGAGCACCCTATGGTGACACACACGACCGAATGAAACCCTTATCTAACTAGTCATGGAGTTGAGCCTTTATCTTTCTAAACTCAATAGGATCTATATGGTATGAAGTAATAGAAATATGTTTGATGCCTAACTCTAACTCTATGGCAAAGTCAATATCACACACGAGTGAGAAGCTGGGTCAGTCGTCTAGAAAGACATCATAAAATTATAAACAATAGGAACAAAATAATTAGGAGTGTCGACTTTGACATTTTGAGCATAAGATAAATAAGATAGACACCCTCTCACCATAAGTCTCCGTGCCTGAGGGCAAGAGATGATCCCTACTAATGTACATCTAATCGAGGATACACAGGTACATCAAAGTTAATATTATTGAATAACAATCGAAAAATGCATAATTAGGGGATAATAGATCCATGCCCTATAAGACATCAAAATCCAACATATCTAATAATAGTAAATTGGCCCATGTATTATATTCCCAAACAAAAATTATATAGTTCCTCATCACCTGATCCACTACTAAAGAGTCTCCTACTAGGGTAGAAATAGACAAAAGCTCAGATAATGGCTCACTAGAAAACTCCAAACAAGTTTCAAAGAAGGATGACACATAAGGACAAGTATAAATAGGAGCAAATAAGCTTGATGTTTACCAATGTCATGCAGAAATCATAACTGTAATAACAACATTTGAGGACTTCTGCTCTATTTTTCTTGGAACTGCATTAAATTGAATGAGACCACCACTTGACCAACCCTCATGTAACAACCAAACCTACTTCTCTGACCTCCACCACAAGTACCTCTACCCTGGGCACCACCTTTAGCTAGTGGCGATACTAATCTTAGTGGTTTGGATGTTTGTATAACTGGTTGAAGCATTCCTCTCTGAGTACACTTTCTAGAATAATGTACCATAATGGAACACTTAAAGTAAGTCCATAGTAGCCTACTCTGGAAAGCACTGCTAGCTGACGTAGAATGGCCATCCGAGCTTAAAGACCTGGAACTAGTCCTCAATGTCATACCCATAGTCTGACCACTATAGCCCTACTAAAACAAATAAAAAATCTAGAAGGAAGCCTGAACTAACCTGTTAGACCTTCCTTGGTGATGATATTGCCACTGAACCCCAACCCCTAGAATAGGAGTCACTGAAACTATCTTTGTGGCAAGGCTTCTATTTTGTATGCAATAGGCCTCAAAAGAAAAGAATATACAATTTAGGAATGATTAAACACAACCTAAAATGAATTCAAATTGGATAATTACAATTTTGTGGCCTCTCTAAGTCTGCCTTTTGAACCACAAGAAAATCTATGAACCTGGTCCTACTTCATAGGCATAAAATCAATCCCAAGAACCAATGGCTATTTAAATCTAGCTGAAAACTCTACAAATATCTTCCATACCTACTCAAGATGCATAAAATCCTTTGAAAAATAGTCCCTCTCATCTTAGGAGACAAACATCTACATAAATGTCTCATAATACAAGGCCCAAGTCATCAAAGGTGCTAGAGCCATCTGATAAGTCATTTGAGCTCTACACTATTTATTTGTTGCCCCTCTCATATGAAATGTAGAATAGGTGAACCCATATGTCAAAAGAATATGGAAGTTCCTCAAAGTCTCCTCACAATCAGTAATAAACTCATGGGTGCTCTCTGCGAGAGTGCTTGTGAACCTCGGTAAATCCAAAAAAAAAAAAAAAATCTAGTCAGGAGATTTTTCTTCACATATATCATAGGTACTTAAGGTACTGATGGCTCATAAATAGTTCGAATAGGAAAGACCTAAGTAAGAAGAGGAGCCACATCATCAGGCTACACTTAGAAACTAGATGCCCAAAGTCTTCCTCTTGGGCAGACATAATAATTGTAATATCATGGACTTGACATCTGTAGTGAGCACTGGTATTCGTTGTGCCTGGGTATTCCCAAAGCCTACTAGCTAATGTAGAGGAGGCAATTCGATTAACTATAGTCAGGAATCCTAGCTATATAACGGTCTCTGAGGTCCTAACTAATAATATGGTCCTTATGGGCATTATAGTATGGCCATGTGCTGGGGAAGAAGGCTCATTTTAGACTGAACCTGACGACCACATTTGTGTTATTTGTAGAAGAATGAAGACAAGAAAGTGAAATTTATAAGATACTATCTAGGATACACACACGATATAGGATAGTAAAGGAGAATAATGTTCCTAAGATTCTATTGTAGCATCTTGAAGATAGGACACAAACGCCTCTGTACTAATTCACTAGACTCTATTAGACATTGTCTCTGAAACACTGACACCTGTGTAACCTAGGATCTAATACTAAGCTGCTCAATTTCTCAAGTCATGATGGCACCTATATTCCACCACAGATGAACACCTTATATCCTGGAACACTAAGTAATGAGTTACTATAGCAAATAAAGACAAGAACATATAAACAAAAGAAATAATAGTGAGAAATTTTTTAAATAAGATAAGAAAAACAAAGTAATACAGTCAACTAAGCCTTCCTAAGACCTGGTACCAATCCATACATGACCCACTAAAAGATACAGACTATAGAACTATAAAAAAGTGCAATAGACAATCACTCTCCAAAAAAAAAATGATAAAATACGGTCAAAGAGATGTAGGTAACTCTAGACACAGGAGCTCACCTTATATCTCTAAGACCTACTATTTAAGCACAAACTATAGTATCAATAGAGGTTTCTTGTACAAGGATCTGCAGCAGGATGATGCATAAGTGTAGTATGATTACTAGTCACTGAAGAAATGAGTGCTCAGTAGGATTAAGTGTCAAATGGATACAATTACAATAAATAAATGAAAGTAAATAATATATGTCATAGAAGCAAGTAGAAATAACACAGGGAGCTAGATACACACATAAAAGCAAGAAAGGCAAATAGCAAGTAAGAACCATTAGATATGACAACAAGGAAGGAACTTAGATAAGATGAAGAGAACATACTCGGGGTCCTTGTAGCAATACAAATACATTAAAGTAGGTAGTAAAGTATATCAAGAAAGACTACGGGGAACGAGTGGTGTACTGGTAATAATAATGGTAGGATGAAGAAAGATACATAAAGTACAAGTAACCACGATGAGACCTACTAGGTAAGGATGATTTATAAATAACAACTACAACTAACAACTAAAAATACAAGTAATAGTAAATACAAGCTAAACCCTTGCGAGTCATCATAAGAGAGAGAGAGCAAAAACAAAGACTGCTTACCCTTAGGCCACCATAAAACTAGAGAGATCATAAAAAAATCAAGTGCAGTAAAGTAAATAATGATGATGCAGTAGTTCATAGGTTTGATCCTCCACTGGTACTCACATGCACTGTAGGTAGGACTCCTGGAAGGTCTCACC
>JBDJHY010207881.1:0-11480 GCA_039654485.1 Withania somnifera | reverse complement strand
AATCAAGAAACGTGTAAGAGTTCTCACTGAACTAGAAAGTGAATTGTGTTAGTGAAAAGCCTAAGTTGGTGAACTTAAGGAGTGGAAGTAGGCAAGGCCGAACCACTATAAATCCTTGTGTTCAATTAGTTATAGCTTTCTTCATAGCTCCATAAATTCCGCAAAAAGTTTCGAACTTCCAACACACTATTCAACCCCCCCCCACCCTTCTAGTGTGGTTGCGTACTCTAAAATACTCCAACAACCGGTACACCTCCCTTATTTATCCTCCTTGCTTAATTGTTTGTTACAAGGACTCAAGTACGCTTTCACTTCTTCATCTGGATTATCTCATTATTGTTGTTAGCTAACTTGGGTTGTTGTTTCTTGTTTCTTCTACTTTATCTTTAGCCAGTCTTACTTGTCTATATTTGTTTTCCTTTTGACTACTGTGACTTATTTCTTCATTATCAGCTATTTATTGTTTTTATCTCTTATATAGGCCCAGTCGGCCTATAATGCCTATTGGACGGTTTGGTACTCATACTACACTCTGCATCTTCCTGGTGGAGATCCAAGTACGAGTGAGCAACGTTCACTCTGAGGTTCGCGCTGCTTTTTAAATTCTAAGTTAATGAGTGATATTCGGCATTCAAGATCTCACTTTATCTTTTCTTTTAGATTTCTATTACTTATTTGTATTTTGAGGAAAATTTATGTGTTTACATCATACTTGTATTTCTTCATAGTGGATTTCTTTTATTGTACTATATTTCCGCATGTCCTTTAAGATAAAGCCAAACTCATCCTTAAACTTAGGGATCGTTTGGTAGATGGGATAAGGGAAATAATTCCAAGATAAGGTTTGGGATTAACTCTATTCTATATTTGGTGTTAGATAAAAATAATATCAAAAGTATTATATCCCATCATTTGAGCTAAAATGATGAGATTGTAATTCCATGTGAAGAATGGGATAAAATAGTACCATAAATATCCCATGAAATGAAAATCTCTTCTTATCCCATCCGGTGTTTCAAACACACGCCTTAAAATCCTGTTAGGCTAAGGGAAGTACTTCTTCTGGTCATACAATTCCAAAAGATATGCCAACTCACGTCTAGATCTGTTAGTTGAGTACTAAAATTGTTGACCCAAATGGGTGTTTAGCTTAGTTTTAATACTTGAAGGACCAAGTTAAACCAACACTGAACTTGTGTAGCTAATTAACCAAAAACAAATGCTAAGAAAAAACCAGCAATCCAAATATAAAGGCGAAGTCTTCTCAGCCGTGATTCGCCGTTCTTACATCTCTTCCTACGGCGAAATCCAATTGTAAGTTCCATTTCCCCCACTCTAGTTTTCCAATGAATTTTAAATGTAAATTCAAGAAATGCTTTTCTAAATTCAGCTCCGACTTTTATTTATGATATGAAAATTTTATGAGATTTTTTTATTATCTTAAAATTTTGGTTCCATGAGAATTAGTTGTGTACTGGTCGCCTTTTGAGCATAACTGTTATGTTCTCTACAATATTTAAACTTATTTTTTCATATACGGTGAGAGCATAAACTTGTTGAAGCCATAAGGGAAAAGCTTGCAACGGAGCTAAAGAGCAGAGTCTTGAGTACCTGCTTCCTCTTTTCTCAACTCAGTAATGAAGTATTGTATGATTTACGTTCATGGAGTTTGAAATTTTATATTTAAGCATTATATGCTTATCCAAACAGACATAACTATGTCGCGTCTGATAGATATATTAGTCAAACAAAAATCATACTGTCGAAATATTCAAGTCATAATGTTAGTGAAAGTAGTCAGTTTGGTTTGGGATTTTGCTGTATACTTCTCAAACCCATATGAGAAATATAAGAGATTTGATAGACGATCAAGAAATAATACATGTTTCCTTTAAAAACGAATGAGGATTGATGTCAAAATTTCTCAAATGATTTGACGAATTTAGCAATATACCAGGCCCTTACATATCTAAATAATGAAATATGATCTCATACTCACATTATTATTTGAATACATAAGCATGTCTTAAATGCACTATCATGAGACGTGACGTAACTATATGCTCAATTGTATTCTAGTTGTAACAGTGTCTGTCAATATTTCTAACATATGATTTAGTCCGTCTTTATCATGTATATAGAAAGCATAAGAAAACAAATTAATAGGTAATATTACATGATATGCATACTCGAGCAATAAATTATGCTCCTCACAAAAAAGACAACAAATTTGAATCCAAAGTATTAGTACTATCTAATAATTACGTCCTTTTATCTTAATAAAAAAAAAAGGAATAATTACGTCCTTTTATTTCATGATTTCTAAATGACAACTTTGATAAATATATGATGTATGATTACACGGTTAGAAAGTAAACATAACATGATCCCATGCTTTTATATATATATATATATATATATATATGCCAATTAATTTGTATTTCGTCAAAGCAATAAAAAATTTAACCACATGTTATTCCTAATAATAACATGATACATATTTGACTATCAGCAATTTCATGAAATATCTACTCTCATTCGTATAAGTTGGACTCCTTCAAAATCACAGAGGATTGTAATAGATAGAAAGTATAAGTGAAGAAAGTAAAACACAATATTGTTATCACTTTTTTCTAAATTCATTGCTTTGTAACTTGTTGCTCATTTCAAGTCAAATCGTTGCCTTAGCCCTTAATGATAGGGAAAAGGACATAGAGTTGGCTTTTTTTTTAAAATAATAGTCAAAGTCTCGACACTTGCAGATAAAAGTTTTTGTGTTCAATCAATTAAAATTAAGATTCGTCTATTAGGATTTATTTGATAACAATTTTAATAATTCTTTTTCACAATCTTCTTTAAATTTTTAATTTAATTTAAATAGCCTGTTGGCATCTACGGGCTGGCCTCAGCCCTGCCTCAAAGCTCAACAAGCTGACTTAAGCTAGGGTTATAAAGGGTTAATTACATAAATAACCCTTATAGGGATTGGTTTTGATATTTTCTCCGCATAAGAAAAGTCTTATGTAATTAATTTATTTTTTTTTTTATAAATAGCACAACTATATTTTTACCCTTCTATATATCAAATATTTATAAACAACTTGTCATACTTTTATTCCTTTTAACTTTTTTTCTCTTTTTTATTTTTTATTTTCTTAAATAAATCAATCTTTCGTCATTAATCTTCGAGGATGAATTACATATTCATATCCACAATAAAAGAATTAGTGAGACTCCCTTTCTTTCCTTCGAGGCTCTAGAATAAAGATACAATTTTTATGAAAAATTGTTAAAACAAATTAAATTCATGTTTGCTAAAAACAACGTTCCCTTCTTTTTCTAATATTTTTATAACGGATTAATTCAATGAATTAAAACGAATCAACTGTTTTTGCTTTTTTTTCTTTATTTTTTTCTCAACCTTTATATTTTTATTTTTATTTTTCCTTTCTTCTTCTCAACTTCTATTATTTATTTATTTATTTATTGCTTTTTCTTTAAAAAAAATTTTTCTTTTCTTTTCTTTTTTAATTTTTCTCAAACTTTTTTTTTTCTAAATCTGTCTTTTAGCTCTTCTTTTTTTTTTTTCTCTCTTCTTAGCTTTTATTATATTTTTTTATTATTCTCTTTTTTTTTCTTCTTTTTTTCATTTTGTTCAGCGTTTATTTTATTATTTTTCGATTCCTTTCAAACAACAAGTTACGCCCATGGGCAAGACTTGATACCACTGTCTTATGTCTTAATTTTGAGATGCTCAATAACTTTTGTCTTAGAGACAAGACTTAGCTCAAGGTCCCCCCAAAGAACATGTTAGACCCCATGGCAAGACTTGACACTACCACATTATGTCTTGATTTAAGAGATATTTTATAACACTTGCTCTAGAGGTAAACCTTAGCCCGAGAACTTCCAGACAACATGTTATGAACCATGGGCAAGAGTTAACACTACTTTATTGCATCTTGATTTATGAGATGTTCCATAAATCTTACTCTAGAGGCAAGACTTAGCTCGAGGACTTTCAATCAATCTGTTATGCCCTATGGGAAAGAGTTGACACGGTCATCTTGTGTTTTTATTTATGAGATATTCTATAACTCTTACCTTAGAGGCAAGACATAGCCCAAGAACTTTAAAACAACAAGTTACGCCCCATGAGCAAGAGTTGACACTATCATAGTTTGTCTTGATTTATGAAATATTTTATAACTCTTTCTTAGAGGAAAGACTTAGCCTAAGGACTTTTGAACAACAAGTTATGCCCCATGAAAAAGATTTAATACTACTTCATTGTGTGTTGATTTATGATATGTACTATAACTCTTGCCTTAGAGGCAAGACATAGCCCAAGAACTTTAAAACAACAAGTTACGCTCCATGAACAAGAGTTGACACTATCATATTGTGTCTTGTTTTATGAAATATTCTATAATTCTTGCCTTAGAGCAAGAATTAGCCTAAGTACTTGCGAACAACAAGTTATGCCCCATGAGAAAGATTTAATACTACTTAATTGTGTGTTGATTTATAAGATGTTCTATAAATCTTGCCCTAAAGGCAAGATTTAGCCCAAGGAATTCCAAATAACAAGTAATGCCCCATGGACAAAAGCTGATATTACCACATTGTGTCTTTGATTTATTGGATGTTCTGTAACTCTTGTCTTAGAGGAAAGACTTAGCTTAATAACTTTCAAACACCAAGTTACTCCTCATGGGTGAGAGTTGACACTACCGTATTAAGTTTTAATTATGAAATGTTCTATAACTCTCGCCTTAGAGGAAAAAGTTAGCCCAAGGACTTAAAACAATAAGTTACCTCCTACAGACAAGTGTTGACACTATCATATTATCTCCTGATTATTATATGATCTATTACTCTTGTCCTA
The DNA here is from genome assembly GCA_039654485.1 of Withania somnifera. Lineage (NCBI taxonomy): Eukaryota > Viridiplantae > Streptophyta > Magnoliopsida > Solanales > Solanaceae > Withania > Withania somnifera. Next base: position 6,592 of record JBDJHY010207881.1, on the reverse strand, counting down.
ATGGCAAGAATTAGCTCAATAACTTCCAAATAACATGCTATTCTCCATAGGAAAGAGTCAACACTACTTAATGGTGTCTTAATTTGTGAGATACTCTATAATCTTGCCTTAGAGGCGAGACTTAGCCCAAGGATTTCCAAACAACAAATTATGACTCATGGACAAGAGTTAACACTACTTCATTGTATCTTTATTTATAAAATGTTCTATAAATCTTGCTCTATAGGCAAGACTTAGCCTGAGGACTTCTAAATAACAAGTTATGTCTCATGGGCAAGAGTTTACACTACCACCTTTTGTATTGATTTATGAGATGTTCTATAACTCATGCCTTAGAGGTGAGACATAGCCCAAGGATTTCCAAACAACAAATTATGACTCATGGACAAGAGTTTACACTACTTCATTGTATCTTTATTTATGAAATGTTCTATAAATCTTGCTCTATAGGCAAGACTTAGCCCGGGGACTTTTAAATAACAAATTATGTCTCATGGGAAAGAGTTTACACTACCACCTTTTGTCTTGATTTATGAGTTGTTCTATAACTCATGTCTTAGAGGCAAGACTTAGCCCAAGGATTTTAAAACAACAAAATATGCCTTTTGAGAAAGATTTGTCACTACCAAAAGAATTGACACTACCACATAGTTTTTGGATTTATGAAATATTCTATAACTCTTGCCTTAGAGGCAAGACTTATCCCAAAGACTTCAAAACAACAAGTTATGCCCCATGGACAAGAGTTAACACTACTTCATCGTGTTTTAATTTATGAGATATTCTATAAATCTTTCCCTAGATGCAAGACTTAGTCTAAGAACTTTCAAACACCTAGTTACGTCTCATGTGCAAGAGTTGATACGACCATATTAAGTCATAATTATGAAATATTCCAACTCTTTTGTTAGAGGAAAAACTTAGCTTAGGGACTTTAAAATAACAAGTTACGCTCCATGGATAAGAGTTGACACTACCATATTATGTCATGATTTATAATATGCTCTATTACTCTTGCCTTAGAGACAATATTTAACTCAATGACTTCCGAACAAGAAGTTATGCCCCCATGGCAAGAGTTAATACTGCTTAATTATGTCTTAATTTATGAGATACTATATAATCTTGCCTTAGAGGCGAGACTTAGCCCAAGGAGTTCAAAATAACAAGTTATGACCCATTGGCAAGAGTTAATACTACTTCACTGTGAGTTGATTTATAAGGGATGTTCTATAAATCTTGTTCTAGAACCAAGACTAAGCCCAAGGACTTCCAAACAATAAGTTATGCCCCATGGACAATATTTGACACTACCCACATTGTATCTTGATTTATGCGTTTTTCTATAACTCTTACCTTAGAGACAAGATTTAACCTAAGGACTTTCAAAAATCAAGTTACGCCCCATGGACAAGAGTTGACACTATCGCATTGTTTCTTGATTTATGAGATTTTCTATAACTTCTACCTTAAAGGCAAAATTCATCCCAAATAACTTTCAAATAACAAGTCACACCCTTAAGTTTATTTCGATGACCAAGAAATAAGAATCCCTTTGTGATTTTTTAAACCTTCTGTTCATTAGAAAAAAAAAAGTACAGAAAAAATAAAAAGAGAAAAAAAGAGAAGAAAAAAAGTTGAGAAATAAAAGAAAAAAGTGAAAAAAATGAGAATTAAAAAAAGAAAAAAAATAAATTCGAGAAAAAGAAAAATTAAAAGAAAAAAATAAAGTAAAAAGAGGAAGAACGAAAGTAAAAATATAAGTTGAGAAAAAATAAAAAAAAGGAAGAATTAAAAAAAAGTTTAACAAAAAAATAAAGTGAGAAGAAAAAAAAGACAAAAAAGTTTAAGAAAAAAAAGGAAGTAGAAAAAAATGAAAAAACAAAAAAAACAAAAAATGAAAAAGAAATAAATGAAAAGAAAAAATAAAAGTTGAGAGACAAATAAATGAAAAATTGAGGTATAGTGGGACAATACATTTTTCCATACATAAAAAAGAAAGAAGGCTAGTCTTTAAAGACTTTTCTTATGGGGGAAAAAATCAAGATCACTCACTTTGTGAGACACCTAATGTAATTTCCTGGGTTATAAACCTCAATTTTAAAGGTTTAAGTACACAAATAGGTCAAAACATTTGACAGGGAGCAAGCCATCAAATTTTAATTGGTGAAGGGACAAATATACCCGTGAGCTTTCAAAAATGATACTTACATACTCTTCATTATACTTTATTAACATACACGCCCTTTTTGTTATACTTTAGGATCATATATACCATAATCCTAACAAAAACGTATATATGACCCAAGTACAACAAAGGAGATATGTCTACCATTTTTTAAAGTTTTAGGGCATGTTTGTCCCCTTTTTATATTTCTTTAAAGTTATATCCTTATTAACAACTTTATCAAATATGAAAATCATGACTTGATTATATATATATATATATATATAAAATTGAAATTTGACTTTTAATTTCTTGATGATGGCTAAGGAATCATTGTCACTTGTCCAAAGCACATGACAATTAGTACATTGTACATATATGACACCAAACTTTAGCCAAGGTGTAGTCTTATTTTTCTCATAGGATTCACACACTCCTACACCTCACCCTAAATCTAATATTTTGTGCATATTTCAATTAATGAATAAAAAACATCCACTTCAATGGTATATCATATTTTGTGTAATAATTCTACAAAATATGGTGTGATTGATGATTGGATCAACTCTCAAAAAGAGGAAAACATATCTTGGACAAGATAATTGTAATATATAACCATCTATCTCAGATAACGCTCGAAAAAGCATCAATCATAATAGACTTACACATCGAGGTCTATCCGAGAAGATCCTAGCGATAGACGACCTAAAGGCACCACATGAATCTCAAAGAAACATAATTGGGTGCAGATGGAGGCAATCTCAAGTTTGCAAGATAGCTTAGAGGATGATTGAAGATCTGAGGGCCTACATTGAATAGACTCCAAACTTCAGGGGTCATTTTGACATGTTGGGTCACTTTTGGACTTAATTATAATTATTAAAAGTAGAGTAGCATAAATACCTCATCTTTCAATTTTGGCATTAGTTTTGGATGAATTGAGAGTATACTCAAATTAAGTGCAGCTTTAGAGTAGAGGGTGGATACCCAACCTTAGTTTAGCTTGTAGTTAGATTACGTTCTTGTAAACGTTGGTGGGTAAATTATTCATTATCTAGTGTCGATTATCTAGGAGTGGGTGTATTACTTAGCTGATAAAATACTATCTATTTTAATCAATCATCAACTTGTTTTATTCATGGGTGTATTATGTGTGTCGATTCATTGTTTGATTTTTGAATTCGAATTAGGTTGATTGAGATTATTGGGAATTATTGGTGGATTTCATCGATTCTCAATAATTCAATTGATTTAAATCAAATTCAAATATCTTTGTTTTAGCATTTTCATTATTGGTATAGATTGAGATTTATCGAATCTTGGGCTGTATCATTTGGTATCAGAGCCGAGGCTCTTAATTCGTTCCATCAGATTACAATTCCTGGATCATAAATTCAAAAATCACAAAAATAATTCAAAATCAAAATCCCCAAAAAATCTTAGATCTAGTTTAATTTTGTCTTTGTTTGTTTATTTTAATTAGTAGGAATTGTTCTCCTAATAATTTGAGTCATAGATCTCGAGTATGGATTGATTCCAGGCTTAATAGTGTTTTCCCACCATTGAAGGTCATTGAAGCTTTTGGAAATGAAATTGAAGGTGATTGAAGTGTAAAAGTTACTTAGAAGTGATTCTCATACTATAAGGAACTCAAATCTCAAATTTCATGAAAACCGGAGTGAATTTAAGTGAGTTGTAGATTTTGGGTTTTGTTTGTTCATAACTCTTCAATTTTCATATTTTGGTTCTTCAAATTGGGGATTAATTTGTGGAAATTCAAAGCTCTAAAGTGTTGAGAAGTTATTCCTAACATCTAAAGATCTTGGGATTCAATTTTCAAGAGATTTCATAGGGATTTGACTTAGAGTTCAACTTTTGGGTTGTTCATAGTTCATCAATGGTGAAATTCAAAATTTGAATCTCAATTGTGAATTTTGGTGTTTAATTTTAGGCTTTTAAGTTGTGGGAAAGTTAATTTGATAGCTTAGGTAGTTTGGGATTAAAATTTGAGAGGATTTGGAGAAATTTTGGTTGAGGTCCAATTTTGGGTGTTCATACATAGATCCGAATTTGTTCCTCAATTTAGAGTTGATCATGATGAGTTCGGTATTCTTAAGTGTTGAAAAAAGTGTTTATAATATTTTAAGGAGTTCGTCGATAGAATTTGGGGAAGATTGCAGTTGATTTAAAGAAGATTCAAGTTTTGAATATCATTTTCCATGGTGTTCTTCAAGTTTTGAACTAGGTTGGTAATTGGGTCTCCGATTCATTGAAATTTGAAATGTAAAAACTATCTAGTTTTTTTTCCAATATCGAGAGGAGATTGTGGTTAAAATTTGGTGCGAATCGGAGCCCATTTGAGTGTAGTTGGGTTTTTGGATTTCACCAAGTGTTGTTAGTGTTCTTGCAATCTTCATGTTATTCTCGGTGAAGAAGATAAAATCTAAGTCTATTTGATCTTCAAAACCTAAGTCAAAGTTGTAATTTGGTGTTTGGGACTTTGATAATTTTCTATGTCAAGGGGTAAAAGGGTCCAAACAAGTGCTTAATTGATCAAGGAGTCAAGACTTGCAAAACTTGTTTTGGGCAACCTAGATTGCTTTGGACGACACTCAATAGATGAGTTGGACAAAGGAGGAAGAGTCACCCCAACTCTAACTAGACAAGCCGTCCAACAAGTTCCAAAGAAGGGAGTGTGTATTTCTACTAACAGAAAGCACTCAAGAGCCTTGGACAAATCGTCCCCTTTAGGACGAACCGCCTATCCTCTCCGTCCAATCCAAGGCGAGTGAGGCAGACTGTTATCTAAGGGGCGAGATCATTGGAGAGTTGTCCATCGCGAGCCAACCAATTTCCCCAATCCAAGCCGTCCAAATTTATGATAGGAACAAAGCTAAGGGACGGCTTAATTGGACGAGTCGCCTAAGGTGAGATGAGTCGTACTCCAACTTCAAAATTTTTTGTTAAGTGTTTAGGATCAAATCCAACTTTAGATCTTAGTTTCTTCTTCTCTTTTTCATCTAATACAAACTAGTTTCAATTAGTATTTATGCATACTTATTCCTACTAGTTAATTTGTGTCCGTTTATTATTTCGTGCTAATTTTTTCAATCTTTTCTTACTTTTCATTTTTGTTGAACTTCCTTGGCTCAAGTATGTTAGAATCAATTGTTTTTTCACGCTTTTGAGAGTCAAAAAAATTAATTCTATTGAACAACTTTGGGAGAAGCTCTATAAAGGTAAGGTGAGTGCACACACAAAGAGTGACATGAGGAACTTCTATCACTATCTTGTTTGCTTATTTTGTAGATACTCACAAACAAACCAACAAGAAATGTCTTCCATAGCTTCAAATCATGATGATGACTATACGAGTGAGTTTGAAAGCTACAATGGAAGCTATGTATATGATGACGATGCCTATGGGTATGGAGATGAACAATACGGGGAGCACGAAGACTATTATTGTGAGTTTTCTAATGAATTTCCTGAGGACTATGATTGTAATGACCCTTATGGTCATTTATGATAAATACACGATGTTTTGCATTCTATAGTATTTTGATAGTTGTCGCAAGTCATTTATGACTTGTTGGGACTGAAAGTTCGGATTCCCGGTGACTCGGTCGAGAAATATCTCAAATTCCCTATTTTAGAGCCTAAAACGAAGTACTCATTGACCAAAGTCAACTTTCCTTCAAGACAATTACGGAATTATATTATATTTCGATAGTTCTGTTAGCTCTAGAATACCAAACAAAGTCAAGTTTGACCTTAAGTTTGTGTTTTGGAGGTTTCGTTTGCAAGTTTATGCGAAATTGTGGATTTTAGTTAAGTTTATCGCCTAAACTGGAGTTTGAGTAGTAATTCAATGTTCGGAGTGTCAGATTAGAATTCTGGCGCTTCCAGCAGCTCCAAATGATGATTTTAGGCTAGGTGAGATGTTTGTCATTGCATTTTCGAGGTGTTGGTGGAGAAATACACTTTTAGCTCCTTTTTGGTTTCAGGGGTCATTTTGAGTAAACGACCTCGGATTTCAGTTTTGTTAATTTCGTTGAGTATGGAATGTTGTTTCCATGCTGTTTACATATTTAATTTTTCAAAATTGGACTCCATTTGATCCCCGATTCCCTTGTTGTGAAATCTAGAAAATTACAGTTGGAATCTACAATTGGTGTAGATTTCCTTCAGCGCGATCACGGCCCTTAAGGCGCGATCGCGATGAAAAAAAGTTTCCCCTCCTATGCAATCGCGATAGGCTCCAAGAAAAATACCACTGCGCGATCACGATTCTTTAATGTGATCGCGATGCCTGGCAGTTTCCTTCAGCGCGATTGTGCTTGCCTTGCGCGATCGCGATGAAGCGCGACTGGCAACTTAAATTCCTACATCCATCCTATTGCGTTTTATTTGTTCCAAAACTAA
>JBDJHY010207870.1:0-11480 GCA_039654485.1 Withania somnifera | reverse complement strand
AGTTGTGTAGAACATGCAAGTTTTGGGTTTAGATATATGCATGGTACAAAGTTCGGCATGCTTAATGACGTGGCCTAATGTAGCGCTTAGTGAGGCATGACTTGTGTGTGATACGACAACGAACCAATGTGCCAAGTGAAGTGAGGAGTCTTGCATAATTTATGTGTTGCATCTTAGTCCAAAACTTGCCCAGTATGTTATCAAAGTGAAATAAATGTATTGTATTGAAAGGAAAATGATTTATGCCTTCTTTGGTATGTTTGTAAATTTTAGCCTACTCATATATGATATCACAAGTTATCCCCTTTGAGCCTTTAGCTGATTCTTTGGTGGAAGTATTTTTTCCTTGATCCTTTTGTTTAATCACTAGTTTTTGCACCCTGCTTCCTTGAGTACTGTAGCATAGGCTGAGTTTGAATTATTAAATCTAAAGAAAGGGATGGTCAAGTGTAAAGGTGACCAATGGAAGTTGGTGTGGTGAAAAGGCCCTCTTTGAGAGAATGTGATATTAAAAAAAAGTTATTGAAAAAGAATACAAAAAGAAAAGAAAGAAAATTGATCTAAGCATTCTTGATGTGATGAGATGCTAGTGAATATAATTGAAGTGAGGTCTAAGAAAATTAAGTGAATAAATGTGGATGATGAAGTTGAAAAGTGAAAAGTGCTTAGGGAAGTGTAATTTACTAGTATATAGTTTTTCTACCCATCCCTTAGCCAAAATTACAACCCATTAAAGTCCTAATTGATTCTTTTCAATCATGCTTAATTAGTGGAGATAGACATTATGGGCAAGCACATGGTACTTGGTTGTATGCATTTAAGTCTTTGTGAGTGTGAGAGTTGATCCTTAGTGCTATAAAAGTCCTAAACATGATAATCAATTCAACGAATTGATAAGAGTGTGGACTATTCTTTCTGTGAGGGCACACTTGGGGAGTATAGTATTCATATATGTTGTGTTTCATTTGGGTGGAAAGTTGGTTGTTCAAACGGTGTGTTGAATTGAGTATAGGTGTATGCTCTTAACTCAATAACTTGTTGTGTTAGATTTGGATGGTGGTTTGATGGATATAATTTTCTGTAGCTGGCATAAGGGCTTAGTTGTTGTAGTACGGGGTGATGATCATCGTCGTTTAGGTTGACAACTGAGTTCTTAATAGAGTGTTCGAGGACGAACAAAGGTTTAAGTGTATAGGGGTGATCTTAGGTTTTTTTACATGTCGTAGATCCACCTAAGTCCTATGTTTTATCTTTGGTTTGAGAATATCTATATGATTTGTGAGTGTCTTTAGTTAAATACATGTAAAGTGTTGCTAACTTGTGTGATTAGCATTTTTCAGGATTATTGATCTTTTAGTTAAATACATGTAAAGTGTTGCTAACTTGTGTGATTAGCATTTTTTAGGATTATTGGACAGCTTAAGGCTGATAGAACAAACTCTGAATCAAGCTGGACGGAGCAGGAAAAAATGCAGCAAAGTGACCCCTATCATGATAGGGATCATGACGTGACGGGAGCTCTATCACTATAAGGATCACAGCGTGATCCCCTTTGTTCCGCCGACTGAAATCCGTTCAAGGTCGGATTAATTAAGGGCAGTTTGGTCCTTTCACTCAAGTGTCTATATAAGCATTGGGAAATATTTTTCTAAGGGGAGTTCTAATTTTTGGCTTTGGAAAAAAGAGGCAACACTTGGAGAACTGAAGACACAAGCAAGAAGATAGAAGACAACCTAGGGTTATCTCTTTATTTCAATTCTTGGACTGTAATGATCTTTATTTTATATCTTATATTGAATATGAGCTTTAGCGGCTAAATCCCCTTATTCTAGGGTTATGGTTAACATACTTTGTATGGTTTTAATTTGATATAAAATAGTACTTATTCTTACATTGATTGTTCTTACGCCTTGTACGTAATGTGTTTCTAACTATTGGCCACTATTAGAGCAATTCTTATTTTGCAAGATTAATTGAATTCAGTATTCTTCTGAGTGAAATAGATGTGTGAAGAGCGTAATTAGGTTGATGACCTTAATCAGAGATTAATAACCTAATGAGTAACTAAGACATGATAGTGTATTTAGTGCTTCGCTTGGTTTAACAGCGTTTATGAAAGTCATATAACACATGCCAATTGGAGTAGTTGTGTGCTAGCATAAATAGGGACTAGAGGGCTATACATCCGTAGTCGTAATTTCAACCCCTAAATCAACAATCAAATAATAAGTACCTTTTTGAAGATTAAGACTATAGTTGTGTGTGTTCCATTGCCATAACCCTGGAACGTCCGTTTATATATGTCTTGTTGAGTTAGTTCACTACATATTTGTTTTACGTGTTAATTGTTACATTAGAACTAAAGAATTTTCACACTCCTAGCCTATTCTATTACATTGCATTATAGATTATGATCTTATATAGAATCCTTTATCAATTCTAATTCATAATTCCAAGTCCTTGTGGGTTCGATATCAGGCTCAAAAAGAGTTACTGTATTACTTGTATGACCACGTGCACTTGCATGTGCTAGGGAGTCATCATGTTTTTGGCGCCATTGACAGGGACTTGGTAATTAGACAACTTATGATTCATGTAGGTGATTTTTTTTATTGTGCAATTTTTAAAGACTTGATCTTAGCATTTTTAATTCTTTGCAGGTGCTATTACAGGTAACCTAGCAAGAGATAGAACCTTGGTGGAACCATTTCTTGCACCGGAGCGGTTTATTCACATTCAACAGAGAACAAGGGTATCCCCTCTCTTAGGTTCACAAGTCCAGCTGGATCAACCAAATATCTTAGTTCCTGCTGAGATGGACACGTCAAGATTGGTCCGTGAGGTGGCCATTCCTAAGGCCACCAATGCTACCTCCGTTATTCAGAAGCTCACACCAAGGGGTAGATTTGAACTCAAATAGAATATGGTGCAGCTTTTGCACACAAGAAGGAAGTTCAATGGTCTGGCCCATGAGGACCCACAACAGCATATCCAAAACTTTTGGGAGATTATTAAGACATATATTCCCACAAGAGTTTCATCAGATTATGTGAGACTCACACTATTCTCCTTCTCGTTATTGGGGGAAGCAAAAAGATGGCTATCTGCAGAACCAATGAACTCTATTTTTTCGTGGGAGGATCTACCAAGAAAGTTCTTGATTTGATTCTTTCAATCTAGAAAGACTATGAGGCTAAGAAGTGAAGTTCTCAGCTTCAGGCAAAATTTGGGAGAAAATTTATATCAAGCTTGGGTGAGATTCAAAACTTTGCTCGCCCACATCACCAGCAATCCAATGAAGTGTTGTTGCATACTTTTATCGAGGCTCTGGAACCCAACTCTAAAATATTGCTAGATTCAGCAGCTGGGGGTCAGGTATTAGAGTGCACTTATGAGGAGATGTACACACAACTGAATAGGATTTCCACAGGTAATCCTTATTTGAATGGTGACATGTCAAGAACTATTCCTAAGAAGAATACTATTGGTGTAATAGAGTTAGATGTCGTTACAGCACTATCGACAAAAATTTCATCCCTTCAAAATATGTTTTCACTAACCTTTGACCATCAACATCAACAGGCTGCAGTTAATATAGTCCAATCACAGGCTCAAGGGTGGTATGAGACATGTGGGGGGTGACCATATGTCTGATATATGTGAAGCCAACCCCGATTTGGTGAACTTCATTGGTAATGCATAGAGAGGCAAAGTGAAAAAATATTGTGGAAATTCTTATAATGAAAATTGGAGGATGGGGTAAATCAACCACAGCAGCAGAGTCACGGCACTTATAGAAATTAGCAATCTAACTAGCAACAGGGATAGAAATTCAACTAGAAGAACTATGATCAATCACAGAACTGCCAGCCCAGTAATAAAACACAAGAGTTTTTAAAGAAGTTATTAGAAGGGCAGTCACGCGACAGTGAGAGATTAGATAGGTTGGAAGCAGATTTGAATAATCAGTAGTTAGCTACACAGCAACTAAAGAGACAAATAGAGCAATTGGTTGTGTCTCAAAATATAAGGCCTTAGGATGGCCTACCCAGCAACACAGACCAAAACCCAAAACATCTAAATGTCATATCAACCAGAAGTGGAGTGCAGTTGCAGGAGCTATTGCCTAAAAAGGCAAATCAAGAGAGCAGTGAGTAAGTGAGTAAGAAAACAGCAATGACCAGGTCACTAGTAGCAACAACCCAGTCATGAATTCAAGCGGTACAACAACTACTATGAGGCCTCCACCACCTTTTCCTCAAAGGCTGAAGAAATAAAAGGAAGAGGAAGGCTTTCAAAAGTACAAAGAATTATTGGGGAAAGTTCACATCAACTTGCCTTTAATTGATATATCGCAGAGGATTCCAAAATATGCCAAGTACATGAAAGACATTGTGGCAAACAAAGATCATCTTACCGAGCATGCTACAGTGGCTCTTACTCAAAAGTGCACCTCTCACATCCAGAACAGGCTACTTACCAAGCAGAAGGATCCTAGCAATTTTACTATTCAGATGACTATTGGCCAAAATCTGACTGTACGGGGGTTATGTGATTTGGGTACGAGTATTAATCTCATGCCAACTTGTTACTTCAAGAAAATGGGTTTGGACAATCCAAACCCAACCAACATCATTCTTCAGTTGGAAGATAGATCTTTGGTAAGGCCTCTGGGAATAGTGGAGGACGTGTTGGTGCAGGTAGGGTCTTTGACCTTTCCTGTGGATTTCGTTGTGTTGGACTTTGAGCTGACCCAAAAGACCCATTTATTTTAGGGCATCCATTCTTAGCCATGAGTCGTACATTAATTGATATGGAAGCAAGGCAGCTAACCATGAGGGCCCATGACAAGGTCGAAGAATTTGATGTATATAAAGCCCTCAAGTTGCCAGCCGTATATAAGGACTTGTTAGCAATCACAGTTTTCCACACAGATCCGGAGATGGTTGCACTCGCCAGCAGTGATCCGCTTGAAAGGGAAATAATGGGTCAACACATGGATTAAGATCTCAAAGTTGTTCAAGTGATCCAGTTATTAGACCTTGCCAGTGTATATACTAAGCATAGCCGGTATGACCCACTGGATAGATCGTTAGCACCCTCTGTGCTACCATCTATTAAGCAAGCTCCCAAATTGGAGTTAAAGGCTTTGCCCAGTCATCTGAGGTATGCTTTCTAAGGTGAGAATGAAACTTTGCCGGTAATACTTGTAGCTGAATTGTCCGAGGCACAGGTGAATGAAACATTGGCAAATCTGAAGAAGAGAAAGCAAGCTATGGGGTGGCGGATGTCTGATATCCTGGGAATTAGCCCTGCCTTTTGCATGCACAAAATATTAATAGAGGAAGACTACAAACCTAAAGTACAATCGCAGTGTAGGCTTAATCCTTCTATGAAAGAGGTGGTTAGAAAAGAGGTGATCAAGTGGTTGGATGCAGGGATCATTTTTCCTATACCTGATAGAAAATAGGTGAGCCCCGTGTAATGTGTCCCTAAAAAGGGGGCATGACTGTGGTAACAAATGAGAATAATGGACTAGTGTCGACTCACACCGTGACTGAATAAAGAATATGCATGGACTACCATGAGCTGAATGAAGCGAACTACAAGGATCACTACCCAATCCTATTTATAGATCAGATGCTTGACAAACTTGCGAGTCAAGATTATTTTTTCTTTTTGGATGGATATTCGGGTTATAACCAAATCGCTATGGAACCCGAGGATCAAGAAAAAACCATATTCATATGTCTGTTTGGAACGTATGCTTTCCAACGTATGCCCTTTGGGTTGTGCAATGCACCGACCACTTTCCGAAGGTGCATGATAGCCATTTTTAGTAAAATGGTAGTTGATTTTGTGAATGTTTTCATAGATGACTACTCAGTCTATGGTAGTTGGTTTGAAGTGTGTTTGAGGAATCTTGAAAGAGTTCTGCAGAGATATAAAGAGACACACCTAGTATTGAACTGGGAGAAGTGTCACTTTCTGGTGAAAAAAGGTATTGTTCTTGGGCACAAGGTATCTAAGGCGAGGTTGGAAGTAGATAAGGCTAAAACCGATGTGATTTCTAACTTTCCACCACCTGTCACAGTTAAAAGGGTATGGAGTTTTCTGGAATATGCTGGTTTTTATAGAAGATTCATTCAAGATTTCTCCAAAATCTCTCGTCCCATGTGTAGGTTTCTTGAGAAGGAGGTACACTTTGACTTCTCAACTGAATGTTTGCATGCTTTCACCCAGTTGAAGAAGAAGTTGACTAAGGCACCGATTATAGTTACACCTAATTGGGAGATGTTGTTTGAGTTAATGTGTAGCGCCAGTGACACAATAGTGGGAGCGGTATTGGGCCAAAGGAAGGATAAGATCTTTCACTCTATATACTATGCCAGCAAGGCATTGGATAGTGCTCAAATGAATTATACTGTTAAAAAAGGAGATGCTAGTGATAGTGTACGCATTTGATAAATTTAGGGCCTACCTAGTAGTTACTAAAGCTATTATGTATACTAATCATGCAGCCATTCGTTATCTGTTTAATAAGAAAGAGGCTAAGCCAAGGTTGATTAGATGGATCCTTTTGCTACAGGAGTTTGATATTAAGATCCGGGATCAAAAAGGTTGTGAGAATAAAGTAGTTGACCATCTCTCGAGGTTAGAAACTCATGAGCATGCATGTAAAGGATCAAGGGCCTATTCAGGAAGAGTTTCCATATGAATACTTGATGGGCTTGTCATTCCAGCAGTTGCCTTGGTATGTTGACATAGTGAATGTGTTAGTAAGTGGAGTCTTTTTATCAAATGCCACGAGCCAGTAGAAGAAGCGTTTAAAGCATGATTGTAAGTTTTATATTAGGATCATACCTTTCTTTATAAACAAGGTCTGAATCAACTCATTCGTTGATGTGTTCCTGAGTGCGAAATGCACAAAATTCTTGCTAAAAGTCATGCTTCACTTTATGGGGGACATCATGGAGGTGAGCGTACTGCCCACAAGGTATTGCAGTTTGGGTATTTCTGTCCATCTTTGTTCAAGGATACAATTGAGTTTGTCAAGCGATATGATGAATTCCAGAGGATGGGGTCTATTTCCAAGAAGCATGAGATGCTATTGAACAACATCTTTGAAGTGGAAATATTCGACATGTGAGGGATAGATTTCATGGGCCCTTTGCCTCCATCTCAAGGGAATTGGTAAATTCTTATTGTCTAAATGGGTAGAGGTAGCTACCCTACCTATAAATGATGTAAGAGTGGTGCTGCGATTTGTGAAGAAATAAATTTTCACTAGATTCGGAACCCCAAGGACAATTATTAATGATGGAGGGTATTTCAATAATTCATGGTTCAAGTCCCTCCTAAGCAAGTATGGGGTAACTCATAATGTAGCTATAGCTTACCACCCACAGATAAGCGGCCAAGTGGAGGTGTCAAATAGGGAACTCAAACAAATACTCCAAAAGATGATAAATGTGCAGCGAAAGGTCTAGGATGACAAGTTTGATGGTGCATTATGGGCATATCGAATGGCATAAAAAACTCCTATTGGTACCTCACTATATCAGTTAATCTTCAACAAAACATGTCATTTACCGTGGAACTGGAGCATAGATCTTATTGGGCTGTGAAGCGACTGAATTTTGATTTCAAGATGGCAGGTGACAAAAGGATGTAGCAATTTCTCAAGCTGGAGGAATTCTAACTGAATGCTTATAAGAATGCCAAGATTTACAAGGGAAAATGGCATGACAATCAGTTAGTGGAATTTTCATTTGAGCCAAGGCAAGAGGTGTTATTGTTTAACTCAAGGTTGCGGCTATTTCCTGGCAAATTGTGCTCCAAGTGGATGGGGCCATTCGAGGTGGTGAGAGTCAAATATAATGGGGCCATCGAACTATAAGACTACAAGTCTGACCAAACTTTTTTGGTCAGCAGGCAACGAGTCAAGCATTATTGGCCTGATGTAGATCATGCGGTGACCTCACTCAACATGGGGAATGCATAATTTAACATGGGTTATACCACGACATTAAATAAGGAACTTCATGGGAGGCAACCCTTGCGTTGTAAATTTTTGATATCGTAGGTATTTTCTTTTTTGTTTTTAGTGAAATTTTGATGCCTAATTGGCCACACATCATGGAACGCACAAGGTATATTGATGGGAAGTGTTTTAAGCAAAATTACTACTGGTTCATCGATCATGATTAGCATCACATTGTGATGCTTATTGTGATCACTCACTGGAAAGATGGAATTCCATCACAATAAGTATATGACGTGATGCAATTCTGGATAAGATGGGTTTTTATCACGATAAGCATCATGTCATGATCCTTATCATAATGGGAGTCCTGGGTTGGGTTTTTTCATTAAGACCCTCAATTGACCTGACCCAACCCCCTTCCTATGTAACCTCTTCACCTAATTCCTTCCACATTACACAAAAATTTAGCCATTTACCCCCCCCCCCCCAAAAGCTCCAAATCTCTCACATTATTTCTTTGTGTTGGGTTATTTTCTTCAAAGTGCAACAAGCTTTATTCTTCTTCTCCTACATCAAGGTATGTGTTTATCTCACTCTTTCTATTTCGTTCGCCTTATGTATTACATGCTTCCTTGTTTATGATGAGTATGGCATTTCGTGTTGGTTAATGACGGGAAATTATATATGTGTTTGGGGAAGGAAATGTAGTATATAGGTGGGTGATGTATGGGTATGAGTTGACGTTGACAAGTTGGGGCACAAAGGTAGCCTTGTGGTAGCAACATTGTCGAAGTAATGGCTATATTAAAGTTTATATTGGTTGCTGTGGTTCACAAAGTGTACCGTCAATGTAGTTGAGGCCTAATTTTGGACATGTTTACCATTACGTTGTGTTTGCCTAGATGCCATGTTAGCTATGGAAATGGGAGGTACGTTGCACATGTTGGATTGTTGTGGTTTTCTTGACATAAAGTTTGATTAGATATTGTGTGGTCATACAAGTGCTTGGTGTTGTGTTGGCGATGTTGATGCCATTGAGTGATGTAGTAGTATTTTTGTCAATTCCTGTTTTGTTGTGTCTTGTAAGTAGGTTTTCAATACTATGCACAATTTGTATCTTTCAGTTGTTCTGGTTGTGGCATTGTAGAAAGTCTAATGTACCCACGTTGGCACTCGTTTTGCTCTATTTTGTATTTTTTATTGTGGTATGTAGTGTGTGGGTGTATCCACTATTTGGATTTGCTCACACTGGGTATTTTGTAGGATAATGCCGCCTAAATATTTTACACTAGGAGCAAGTTCCTTAACGGTTGTATCTAAAATGGCCTGAGCTTCTCAAGAGGTGTAAGCACCACATGGGACTATGCCAAGGATATGCAGGCGCTGCTTCGGGATTGCGGTAATTAAGGAGATGGGTCATAAGTGGTTTAAGAAGAATATTGTGGCCAACTATTTACCGGTGGAGAGAATTGATAAGAACAGCCTGGCAGCAGAGTTCCCCACCCCCTCCCCCCATTCTAGCCCAGATTCAGCAGTTAGGGATGGAGTTTATCTTTGATAATTCGGGTGAATGTAATGTGGACATGGTTCGTGAGTTTTATGCCAACTAGAACTCTTGTGCGACCAGTGAGGTAGCAGTGTGGGGCACACTGTGTGGTGGACTACTGCAGCAGTTAATAATCTTTACACTAATGATAAAGTTGATATGATGCTTCTGTGCCACTTGTGGCATCACTCGCCCTACTAACAAATTAGGCTCACTTTATATAGGCCCACTTCTCAAGCTCGGTGGATTCGGGATGCCATAGGCGCCATGTAGCTCTCCCTTTCTCTCACCTCAACAAGAAGGAACAATATTGGTTGAAGATTGTCAACCACTGCTTGTTGCTCGTGAACTACTATATCACAGTTCTCTATGTGTGGATTTGTGTGGTTTATGCTCAATAACTGGCATGGAAGTGAATGTCGGGGGTATCATATTGTCTGTGATGCACAAGGCCTGATGTAGCCGCAGATGGCGCTATAGCTTCGAAGGATTGGTGACGAGATTTTTGAGACACAGGGGCATTGTGAAGGACCCCGCTAATGTAATTAATCTGCTGGCAGCCAAGGTAGTGGATGTGATCTCTAGTAGGGGGGTCGGAGATACAGGTGAATGCCAAAGACTCACTCCGCAGGAGCGGAATGCCATGTATGAGAGTTATTGCAAATTTATGTGTGGATCCAACATGTTGAAGCTCCAAATCACAGGTCGGCCTGTAACAGATGATTAAATCGACACTCTCTACACCCAGTATCCACTAAACGATCATGCACGCATCATGTGCAGGATCGGGCCTTCTTTTATTGAACCAACTGAGGATAATGTCCCCATGGAATATAAGGATAATTTTGGGGACTCAAATGACTCGAATGATGAGGAGGAAGCCGAGGGTGCCACTGGAGCTACGCCTGTGGGCCAAGGAGACCCGGATGACATGGATAGCTGATCAGGGAGTGCTTTCCCTTTTTTTTTTTTTTTGCTATTTATTTTCTGCACTGGGGACAGTGCTTATTTTAAGTGGGGGGAGCATCCCTAATATATTGTACTGTTAAGTGGTAGTATTGAGACTGTTTCTTTTTATTTTTGTTTTTATTGAGACTGTTAACTTGTTTTTATTATTTTTGTGGTTGTATTTTTATTTCGTGTGATGGATTTTCTTGTATATAAGCAAGTGTTTTGTTTAGTTATGGATGTAGATAAGTTATTTTTTCGGGGATCCTTCTTTTTCTCATCAGTTCTTTTCTAAGGATAGTCCCCTTAAGCCAGAGTAGTTAGGTAATTTTCAGGTAGTGCCATTAATTAATTTGTGTACTTTTTCATCATAGAATAAATAAATCTTTCCAATGATAGATGGATGGCGACTATCTTAAGGGAGATTCTTCTTAGCTAGGAGTAGTGTAGGGAAAACCTGTAATGATTGTAATACGTAGTGCAGAACTAATGTCCTAATGGCTGGCAAAATAATAAATAATATCAAACCACAGTTGTGTAGAACACGCAGGTCTTGGGTTTGGATATATGCATGGTACAAAGTTCGGCACGCTTAATGACATGACCTAATTTAGCACTTAATGAGGCATAGCTTGTGTGTGATACGTAAACGAACCAATGTTCCAAGTGGAGTGAGGAGTCTTGTATAATCTGTGTGTTGTTTCTTAGTCTAGAACTTGCCCGGTATGTTATCGAAGCGAAATAAAAGCATTATATTAAAAGGAAAATGATATCCTTCTTTGGTATGTTTGTAATGTTATCCTAGTCATATATTATATCACTAGTTATCCGTTTGAGCTTGTAGCCTATTCCTTGGTAGCAGTATTTTTGCTTTGAATCCCTAGTTTTTGCACCCTGCTTCCTTTAGCACTATAGCATAGATTGAGTTTTAATTGTTGAATCTGAAGAAAGGGATGGTCAAGTGTAAAAGGTGACCAATAGAAGTTGTTGTGGTGAAAA
>JBDJHY010207850.1:1075-11480 GCA_039654485.1 Withania somnifera | reverse complement strand
TTATCTTTTTGTTAAATTGATTTTCAATCTTAGTTTTATACTGCTTAAACGCTTCATCCTTACAGTTTAGGAAATTTAACATTACAAGTGCAATCCTCAACAAAAGTTATGAAGTATATTTTCCACCACGAGAAGATGTTGACTTAATGTCACAAATATCTGTATGACCTAAGTCTAAAGATATGAATCCTTTCAACATATTTGTAAAGATTCTTAACAAACTTAGATTCAACCCATATTTGACATTCTGATTTACTGCACTCATACTTAAATCCTTCTAAATTTATTAATTTTTGCAAGATTTTGTAGTTAACATATTCCAATCTAATATACCATAAATTATTTGACTTAAGAAAGTAAGAAGAGATAGAAATTTTATGTATCTATTGCAATTACATTGAGTTTAAAAAGGCCCCCAATTAGGTAACCTTTTCCTACATACATGTCATTTTCACTATTATGACTTTGTCAAATAAAAAAACACACTTAAAACCATTCTTGATTAGAAGTGATATGGAGATCAAGTCCCTGTGCACTTCAGAAATATAAGGGACATTATTTTGATCACCACCTTGTCAGATGTCATCTTCAAGAAAAAATTTCCTATTCTTTCAACCTTTGTAGTAAAGGAGTTAGCCATAAAAATAATCTCTTAGGATCCAACGGGAGAATGAGATATAAAATATTTTTGTTGGCACAAATATAATAGAAGACCTTAGAGTCTATCCATCATTTCTAGGGATTACCAACCAGATTTCATTCATAAATCATGACAAACAAGTTCTCAACTTCTTCATTGTTTATACTATGTTGCTTGACCCTTTTTCTTGTATTTCTTTGGAGCCCAACAATCTTGAGCCTTGTGACAAAAATTTTCACAGTTGTAGAAATTTCCTTTGAACTTCTTCTTTATGGGAAGGTTCTTTGGCCCAAAGAATTCTTTCTCTTCTTTGACTTTGTGGGTGATTCTTCAATAACATTTGCTCCTAATATTGCTAAATTTCCTCTAGACTCATTCTCTATAGCTTGTGACTTCTTTTATTCTTAGCTATATAACCAAGTGTTCAAGAGTCATCACTTTATGCTTATGCTTCAAGTATTTCTTAAAGTCATTCCATAAAGGAGGAAACTTCTCAATAAAGATTTCTACTTGAAATGCTTCATTTATGATCATACCTTCAAAAGTAAGTTAAAAATTAGCAACATACTCCAAAATATTTTAATAATGAAAATATTAAAATTATTTATACATTCTTTAAGAAGGTCATGAATGATGACTTATATTTCAATGGACTTGGGATATGACAAATTTGTTGTAATCCATTTGGAAGCCCAAAAATCTTGATGTTACAAAATTCTTTAGTCCAAAATCTTATGTTTTGTATTTCTTATCAAGAGCACTCCATAATTCTTTTGAAGTTTTACACAAACTAAGTAAATTATACAAGCCATCCTCTAAGCCATTTAGTATGCAGTTTTTTCATAGGAAATTAAAATATTTTCATGCTTCATTCACTATAAACTTTTCGCTAGCGTAAGTTCCTTCTACCAAGAGAGAAACATCTTCATTGATGTAACATTGCAGACTTAGAGTTGTCAGATAGAAGAACATTTTCTACTGCCACCTTTTGAAGTCTATTTCCATAATTATTTTGGAATTTTCCTCCATAGTCATTGCTGGTGCAATTGTTGTACGACTTAACAATACAGTAGGTGTTGTTGTTGGGACAACACTATTAACTGTAGAATTATTTTTTTGATCTATTTCATTTTCACATTTCAAACTCTGCAAGATTTGACACACCACGAAATTAGTCAATCAGTGAAGGTTATATATATTCTTCGAACTGACTATACAAACACTATTTAGTAAAGTTTTATATTCTTCAAACCACATATCCAAACTTATTCAATTCGTAAAATTTTTATAATTTTCAAACCGAAAGAATAAAATGGTTCTTAAGTTAAAAAATGAAGTTTTTATATTTTTCATACCGCTAATGAATGAACTTAAATGTTCGTATACAGTTTTAATATTCTTTGAATCAGAATATAAATTCAAATGGAGTAGAAAATTAAAAAGGTTTAATCTACAGAATCAAAAAATACAGATATAACAAGTGTAATAATTTCTTTAAGATTATTATTCAAGATATAATCTGTATTCACAAAATAAGAACAATAAAACACTTTTAACTATTTCTAAAAATAGAAAAACAAAGAATTAAGAACAAGTCAACTGAATACACAGTGTGTCCTAAGGAAATTATTCCCCTCAAGTACCTGAGATTATGATTGTATCCTTCCTGGATCAAATTATTTACTTTGACTTAGCATCGGAGCCTCAAATTTATTCGAACAACAAACTCACTCAACGGAGTAAGTCTCATAAGATATTTGAAGTAATAAAGATAGAAGAATGAGAGTTAATTTGTACTCCATAACTGAGGAAGAATAAGATATTTATAGCCCAAAGGTACTGCTTCAGAAGAGAAACAATGGTTTCAAAAAGTTGCAGATTTTCCAGGAAAAAAGATACACTGGTTTGGACATATAAAAGCATATGTGGACTGCATATGGGCATATGCAGACGCATATGAGAAGCATGTCCAAACTTGTGAAAAATTGAAGTTTTTTTTGGTGTATGAGGAGCATATGTGGCCGCATATTCCCATCCTTATATTACTATAACAAATTTGGACTGATGCATCTTTTTAATTCAGAATGGGATGCACATGCGGCCTGCATATGGAGAAAAATATTCTTGGTTTAAATTTCGAATCAAATAAATTGTTAAACATTTAATTTTAACAAAATACGAAATCAAAGCCGAAGCTTAGTGAGCGACGACGAAAACAACACGAAATACCATTTCTTTTTAGATTACTATTCGCTAGAAGAACTAAAAATCAATATAAATATAAGAATATTCACTTCTCACTATTGATAAAAAATGCATCTTAAAGATTTGAGAGAAATTTTATATTTTATTTCCCTCAATTTTTCACTTTAAATTCACTTTCCATTTTCATTTGTAGATAATAAATTCAACAGTTTTTACTAAACCCTTTCTTGGTGCCATCATCTTCAACAAATCGACAAGTTGGGGGAGTTTTTGGTTACACCTCCAACTTGAGAGGGTTGTTGATAGTCATAGATCTCAGCTAGAACAGAGGGATGAAGATGACGAATCATATGATGAAGATGATAGCTTTACAACATGTTTATGGCGAACAATAGAGGACTAATGTTTGCTAATTATCTGAAGATATAAGTCTTAGGCCTCACACGAAATGTAATATGAACATGCAAAATTCTTCTTCTATAATAGTCTACAATTGCAAGTCTAAATCCTCAAATAGGAGGACCAATTGTGGATGAAGTGTATATATTTTTGATTCTTTTTATTCTAAAATTATATATAAACTAATAAAAAGCTGTGCAGTTGTCTAGTTTGTTAGATGGCACCTTTCCATTAAGTTCTTTACTAGTGAATAAATTTAGGAGTGTCAAATAGGCGAGTTATGTTGAAAGTTAAAAAATTAAAATGGATTGAATTAAAATTTGGATTGGTTCATGATTCGTTCAAATATATTTTTGGCTAAATTAGATGGGGATAAATTAAGCTAAAAATTGAGTTGCTTCATGAACCCCTTAATTTGATCTGCATTCAGAAATAATTTTTTTTTTTTGCAGTAGGATCATAAATATCGTAATAAATTACTCTTCCTAATTCCTCTATATTAAATTACATGAGTAATATAAAAAGGTAGTCTTAACAAATATTTGATCATTTTACAAAACTCAATTCCAAACATACCTTGATAACATATCTAGAGCTGCTAATGTTTTAAAAAAGGGAGAAAAAAAAGATACACACACCTGCACACAGAATTAAAATGGATTTCTTTTGTGCACACTCAACGAACGGAGAAACACGTCACACACCCAACCCAATTCTACACTTGCACTCTCTCTAGTTTCTTCCAAAAATTCAACTAACTTCCTTCCATTTTCACACCACCACCATCCTCCATATGCAATGCTCACAGATTCTTACAAAAGGAATTTTCATCTTTGCCTATAGAGAAACATACCAATTCTAGTGAACAATTTCCACTGCATACTCCTTTCCCACCATTAAAGACCCCTACCAATAGAATATACTCCCTCACACTTCCATCAACAAGAAAGACGATTTTGCTCAAAAATTCTCATCTCCACTTGATAACCACCTTCTCAGCTTTACAAAGATCAAGAAACTCTTACACTTCTTTTGGGGAGATGACTTCCTCGATTGAACTATTAGAGAGGAAGATGGTGAGAACCTGATAGAAGTGAAAGAAGATGCTTAAGTCTTAAGCTGCTACTCTGATGTAAGCTAAGAATTCTGCTGCTACAGTACTACTCAATATAATTCTGATTTTAAATGAGTTGAGTTCATTAGCCGATGGAATTTAAACGGGTTAGATAGAGAATAATTGGGCTTAGCTCAAAATTATTTTAAAGAATAAGTTTTTTAATGGGCTGAATACTAAATTTTAAATTATTTTGTATACAACCTATTCAAATTTTGGGTGAATTGAGCCGGTTATTATAGTTAGGATCAATTTGAGCTCTTTGTATAATTGTCAGAATAATACAATATAATTACTCATTCAATAAGTTCCTTCAGGGAAGTAATATAACTTGCGCCCAATTCAGTTTAGCAAGAAAAAATAAAACAAATTAAAATTAACTTTCACTTTATAAATGAGAAAATATTACAAAACTTAGTGTGCACTAAGTATATGTCTCATCACAGGAGCAATCAACAGACTTGCTAACCAAAGAATTAACTAAAATTCAACACTGGTTCCTTAGTTCCAAGATAGGAGTTAAAAACATATTCTCACTTCCCACCTTGAGGAAGAGTGTTAATATTAGTGATTACAAGATCTATTAGAAATTAACAATTAGATAGGAGGAAGGTAATTTTGTCCTTTCCACTCTTTACTTAATTGGTTAATCAGTTGGCTTGTGAGTTAGCTACCTAATGAGAAAATTAGTCAATTAGAAATATTGATCAACTATATAATAAATACATCTATACAAAAGAGAAACAAATACTAAACTTTCATTTTTGTTCTCAATGAATATTTATCTCTCTCCCGGAATTGTCTCCTCATCACAGTTAAGGATTGTGATCAAGAGCTCTTATTATCTATATCCTCCTTTCTCCTTTCAGTTTTACATATTCATTTTGAATTTTATACACTCTATTAGACATTGTTGTGGATCAACTGCACATTCAAATGTACGCGATCTAACAAGTAATATAGTGGTTTTTTTGAGTTGGATATTGAATCCACAGAGACATAGATATTTAGTTCAATTTTTAATCTTTGCAAATATTGTAGAGAATGTAATTGTAAGGTAGCCAAGTATGGGAAGAAGTTTATTCTACTTAATTTAAAAATAATATGTAAAAATAAAGCATAAAGTAATTAAGATTAACCAGTGATGGGAGATATTCCACGGTCATGGAACTATTCATAATCATGCTTAATATTGGATTATCTTGACAACTCGATTAGTCTAACCATTGATTCTGGGGTTTAACCTATGAGTTAGGAAATTATAATCCTCTAGTCGTCTATCTAGACTAACCTCACAACTATATTATTGAGTGGAGATGTGACAACTTAGTCTAGATGTATTATCTCTAACTTTCCAAAATGAACCAAGTGAGGTGAACTAGGTACATGATCCTGTCCTAACCACAAATCATCCTAAACTACACATCCCTGACATAACCTAAGAATGATATCTCTCCTTATGTTTCTCATCCTACTCATCACATTCCCAACTAGTTCACTTTCAGGGTTATTCTTAAGATGGCCAATCATTAAAATACTAAAGCAGAAACATAGGAACAATTAAGATGAGAAATACAAATTGTCTATTTAAAATCAATATTAAATAATCATGTATCTAGCCATAACCCTAGAATAAGGGTGTTTAGCCACACATAGTAGAATTCATACTTATGTGGCCATAACCCTAGAATACGGGTGTTTGGCCATACATAGTAGTATTCATTGTTACAAAATCCTTGATGAATCCACTTTTTACAAGTACTAATTAAAGTAAATAGCACGAAACAAAGATAAAAACCCTCATGAATGATTTTCAGTGCCCCCAAGTCTAAGAATAATGCTATTTTTGCTTAAGTGTTCTATTTATATGGTTTTAGAATTAATGAGATAGAATGCAACATTCTAGTAGCTAGTAACCGTGTCACGATTGGTATAGCCTTAACTAGTCAAACATCACATGATTGGTAACACAACTACCCTCAGTTAACTTTGTTTGAGATTAAACTCTTGTCAATGTATCACGACTAGTAACACAGTTAGCTTCTGTTAATTTTATCTGAGAATGAACAATTAAATATGACACGACTACCACAACCTCATCTAGTTGAGTGTGACATGTTTAGCGCTTGTCTTTTTTGCAAAGTGTCTCTCTACTTTTCCCTAGTCTACTTGCAATGCAAATCCAATCTCCTATGACTCCATCTTCATTATTTTTTCTCCAAATTGTCCTATAAAATATCTAATCATGTCCATTAATCAAAATCAAATCCAAACAAGTAAAAAAGTAAAGAAATTATTCTCAAATTGAGCTTTATACATGAGCAAAAAGGAAACTTTGACGTATAAATATACCCAAGATAACCACCCCATACTCAAAGCGTTGTTTGTTCTCAAACAACTCCTTATAATATTAGTTCACTCCCAAGGGTTTCAATAGCACAAACGACAAGATTCCACAAACTTGATTTTGCTACACGATTTAATCATAACAAATAATTCAAGCATGCACTCTGATCAATTTTTTACAAGGATAATTCGCTTTACATAACTCCTTAGATCTATTTTGTTAACAAAAAACAAGCACACATGATAAGTCAATGTTAATAAGGTAATTGGGTTGTTGTTTTCTTACCATAGAATGCCCAGGGTAATTCCATCACTCATTATGCAATCAAAATCATAACATGAAATATAAGAAATAATAAATCTCTTGCCATCCAAAGAAAACTTTCTAGCATACGCAACATATCATAGGCTTGACGGTAGCGTACTGCTGATTCAACAAATTACCACTTTCAAAATCAAAAGGTCTATTCTGGGTTGTATTGTCGGCTTAGGGATGGGTAGGAACTTTTCAGCTTCAAGTGACTACTGATGTTATGCACTTTAAGACAATTACATTCTTTTGACCTTTTTTTTCATTATTTCTTTCTCCTATTGGGTCACCCTTTTCTTTTTATTGGACACCCACCATGACCTTATGAAAAATTTGATTTTCTTTTTCTCTCACATATTTTCCTTTTCTTTTCTCAATTTATATCATTTATTTCCATCAAACTCACTTAAAGTACATGAGTTCACCTATTTCATTCTTCTCGCTCTCACACACTTTTTCTTAGGCTTTTCACATTCTCCTTTATTATCATTAAACTGCACTAGGGCTTTTTTGGATTAAATTTAATGTGGCCTTTAAATAAAGGGGAATAGACCTAGAAATTTGGTTAATGAAAAATAGGCTTAATGACTCAAATGGTCTAACTAAGATTAATAGATGGGTAGGAAATTATAAGGTAAAAACTTGGCTACAAAGAAAGGCCTTACTCCTATCTCACAAAGTCAGCTATCAAGCTAAAACTTTTGCAAGGAAAGTTCAATGTCAAATATGCAAGAAATCACCCAAAAAAAAAAAAAAAACTCACCACACATGAAATCTTTGTTTAGAAGAGTTCACCACAACTCTTGCTCCAAAACACAACCAAGTTGTAAGCTATGCACAATTAAACTCTATTTATTTCCACAAGCCAAATCTATTTAGGAATTAATTGCAAACTTTGTAGCCTTTTTCATTTTTTATGCTTACTTGAGCGAACTTGTTGGGAAGTCTAGAGTGAACTTAAGTGGAGTTAACTATGCCATCTATTTTGAGATACCTATATCTAAACTTACAATTAATTTTCCCTAAGATGATCATTATCCATCCATCATAAAATAAGGTAAAAAAAATTGGAACTAAGATTAAACTACAAAAAAAATTAAATAGTTGGTTCAAAGGGACAATCCCAGAGAAAAGCACCTAAACAAAAGTCGAGAACCCAAAATAAAAAATACTACGATAAAAGACGACATATAGCTACTTGGATTATAATTACAACCCAATGTAAAATATCAAATTAAATCATTATAACAGGTCTAAATTTAAAGTAGAGTCTTATCAAAATAGAATATCCGAACTAATAAAACAAGCGTAAGCACAAAAAATATCAAATGGAACCAGAATGACACAAGAAACTATATACTACCTCCCACCCACACTTATACCAAAGCATTTTCCTCAATGACACAAATTATAATAAAGTAAGAGGTAAAGTATAAAAAGACTCCCTGATCGTTCATCGCCATCATCATTATTATCCATCCCCATGTGCTCCACCCTTATATCAAAATCATCTCATCAGTCAATATGTCAGAATCCACCCTTTGGTATTCATCCTCAATAGGATCATCATCCAAAAAGTCTATCTAAATCGACCACCAAAATCCAATATGGAAAGAGCATGGTCATTCAATGGAAGTCAACTCTGAGTTGGTCTATCTCTCACTGCATAAACGGGTGACCTCTAATTTTCATCTACGTCATCTGTATCCTAATGAAAAAATGGTTAATGCAATTATTCTAAGAATGTTGCCTGGACAAAGTCAAGTCTCAGTTGCTAATAATTTCAAGATCCTTTGTGTGCGCAACATTTTTCGGTCTTATATCCACCTTTTGGATTCCCTTTGTACCAAGTACAAACTGAGTTATTAAACTACCAAAAACATACATGTCGTTTTTATTCAATCTTTCATTCCTCATGACATGAAAAAATAACACAGATGTTGATTTCCAAGACCTTCATTAAAGAATATACTACCATCGCAGTCCCTAGTAATATCTGTAAGATGTACCCTGGAATAAATTTTACACATATAATCTTTGTCCAGATTCTTTTCCTTTTGTTCATATGTGCATATAGTAGAGTTGCACGACGCTTGTTTCTCTTATCCATTTTATATCTTGCTTCAAAAGTAGCAACAAACAATGTATTACTGATGTCCCAGTATGGAAGAGTGATGATCAATTCTTGAAGGACATATGGGTCATTTGGTGGAGTGTGTAAAAATGTATTGAAAAATTTGATCATCAAAGTAAAAGTCACCTTGCACAGTTACTTGGTGAGTTCTTGCTCGTGGGTTCTAATTGGCATAGAATTCCCATACCAAGTGAATTTTGCATTGGTGAGATTCCTCAAAATAAAACCCAACCTCATAGTCATGATTCGTTAGTAGATCTGGGGGTAATATTGCATCAAGATCTCCCTATCTGTTACCTTATATGGATAATACATTGACTCTTTGTTATTCATGTACCAAATCTTGCATTTAATTTTCACCCTTCTTTATCTAAATTTCCTCCTGACTCCGCCTGGTAGCACCAGAGAAGGTGGAATTACAACCCCACACCAGTTCTCTTATTTTTTTTGCAAGAGGAAGCTATTTCCTTTCCCGCATATTGTAGAAGGCATAATTCCTATAAAAAAACATTTAGTATCCTTATAAGGGACTAATTCAACATGGCTAGTTGACTAAAGGTTTTGGAAACCTGAAGGTCCATCCCATGCTTAGTTGCTAGCAATGGGTCACTATTTAGTGATTTCGGGTAGTCGGGCTTCCCTTACTTGCCAATTACATTAACTAGTGCCCAAACTTCACATAATTGTCATATACAATGGTGCAACAAATTCATATGACGAAAAGAAGAATTTTCACAACCATTCATCATTCCCCCAAGCCTTCTTCATAATATTTGCAAAAATAATAACACATTCCTCTCCTCATTCTTGTCTTTCTTCAAAGAAATCAAATTTTACTCATAGCCAATACATTATTGAAAGAACTCACCTATTACGTCTCCTTCTTATCAACCATATGCATTTTTCAACCCACAACCATATTCTTTAAGAAATAGCACATTCAAGTAACAATTACAAGATTCCAAATAAAGATTTAAAATCCACTACTCATAATTGCAATAATATTCACCAAAAAACCCCAATAAATAATTAAAAATAAAATACTACATCAAATGGGTATTCCAAGAAAGTGGGTGTCTTCACCATGGAACCACCTTCCATTACGGAAAATTATTAAGAGTGACACACTGCTCGACACAGTTAGTCTCTGTCACGAATTCTCTGTACACTATTTTAGTTTGTGTCATGATCCAAATTGTGCCATATAGCAGGGTGTGATGTTTTCTCCCAATTTCCCACTATTTCTATGAGGCTTCA
>JBDJHY010207849.1:0-21051 GCA_039654485.1 Withania somnifera | reverse complement strand
TATATATATATATATATATATATCAAAAGGTGGACATCTCACAAAATTCAATATATAAATACTTAAAAGAATGTACTGAAACCAAATTTCAAGTCTACTACATCTTTGGCTAAAAGCCACTATAAAGCTGAATAATACAATTGTCAGAACAATGCTCTACTACATCTCTGTCTGAAAGTCACTACAAAGATGAATATTACAATTGTTAGAGCAATACCTCTAGATAGACAAAAGTAAAATGAAATAAATATAAAGTCACAAATCTACTCAAAATAAAGAATAAGTAAACTCCAGCATCATGAACTCTCAAATCAAGAGAGGACTCACCAAATATTCAACTCCCGAAATGTGGATATTTCAACCTGGACGTCCGGACGTCTGGCGAGATATACATGTTTGAAACACATGCAGAACAAAATTATGTAATCATTATATTGAATATAGTTAGTTTGCAAAAGGTGACAATAACATGCTATAATAACATGATCAATAATAAAATATAAATCATGAACTCGGCTATGCAATGCATCAACAACTCTTAATATGACTTTTAACTATCAAGAAAAAATAATATGCAATAATTCATTTATTATTAAGAACTTCAACTCTCTACTGTGATGACACGAAATGACTAATCACCACCATACTGACATACTTTATACTACCACCATGCTGACATACTTTACACTTAACACTACGATGCTGACACCTTATAATGGATAAATAAATGTATCTTAAAACATCAAAATATTTTAGAGAAATTTCAAAACTCTTCATAAATTGTGAACTCGAAATTAAAATAAAGTTGATCATTATTTCAATTATGAAAATGATGGCATTTTATAGTACAATCCATCACTTTTCAAGTATATATCTAAAATTTAGCAAAATATTACTTTTCAGGAGCATCATCAAAACTCAGTAAAAAGTCTTCAGTAATCATTAACTTTAATAAGAAAAAGACACTTCATTAAACACCTTTCGCATATTGAGGTTGAACAGCTGTGGGAGGTTTTATAACCAACATGCAAAATCATGTGAGCAGACATGGAGATCAATCTGTCATCCCAGTTGATTGGAGCACCATACCCTGCCACAAGTACAACACCTTTTGTTAACCTAGTCAATCCAACTAAGTACTTTTAAATAAGATCTCATTGGGCCATAATATTATCTATGGTTCGAAACATAGTTATGGGATAGAAACTTTGCACCCAAATCGCTTTCTCTTAATACTACTTCAAAAACTGAAATTTCTGCTCCTTTTATTACCTTGACCAATGAACACACTTTTAAGAACAACTGACCAAGTAAAACTTTTTGTCACACCTCCAAATTTAGGTGTAATGACACCTACCATCCTGACTCGGTTGGTCAACTAACTCACAAATAAACTGAAAAGGAAAACCACAATAATGCGAAAAGTAATGCATAAGTAAAATATTTAAGTGGAATTCTTCTATTATATCAAAAATCAGGTAGCTACTGTACAAAACCACTAGGTAATAATTTATACAAAGTTCATCCAAATCTCAAAGTCTTTCAAAAGTTTAAAATTCTAAGATAATAGAAAGAGACTCGGAGACTGCGAATGAGCGAAAAATATCTATAGATATCCCTGAATCAGCGGCTAAGTATAAGAATGAAGCTCAAGTATGGTCCACTACAGACTGAAAAAAAGTGAAGATACAGGTAAGAGTGGGTGCAAAATCAATGGTACTCAGCAGTTTCCTCGGCTGGTCTAAGTATAAAAGAAAGATGATCCTCCTACAATCCATCCACCCTCCAATACTTAAACTTGCATACCTTTTATAATAATCCATCAGACCATCCAACAGTTTATAATTCAATTTCTAAGCAAAATCTCTGGCTATTTCTAACTATCGACTATGCATAAGTCCTCAACTAATATCAAGAGCTAATAGGTTATCATCAAGTATCACGAATATCATCATCAACATATATCAATAATCTCAAGTCATGATCAAATATCAAGTAATCTAGAATCATCAACAAGTATCAAGTAATTTCATTCATCACAAGTATCAACTAATCTCAAATCATCACAAGTATCAAGTAAATGTAACTATCGATCGGGCAGACAATTTAAATAAGAGAAAATCAATGTAAATGCAATGCAAATGTGAAAGAAGTTATGATGCATGTTTTCCTAAATGTACAGATATATTATCGATATTCGTCACAGTCATGACCCATGGGGAGCTCACAAGGCCCATGCACCTGTACCGGCGGAGTACTTGATCGCTTCATATATCATTTTGTTCTCCCTACTAGTGCGGTACCCGATCAATATATTTTGGGTCATTTCTTACTTCCGTAATTTCTCTAAATTTAGAGCATTTTTGTAACCCCACGTCATTCGTAACTTGCTGAGTCAGTTCCCTGGTAGTTCTATAACTTGATTTCCTTTTGATTTATAACTTCTCCGAGACTTTCTAAGTGTAAACGATCATAGATGGTTATTTAACCAGTTCCATTAGATCCAAAGCATAGACTTTAGTCTAGAAGGGCTTTTGGTTTGAGTCTCGAGGCTTTCAGTTGCGGTATTGTACCGTTAAATTAAATTATTTTGTTTTAAATAATAATAATATTGTTGCTTAAATAAAAATAAATGTAAATATTTTAGTGTTTCTAAAAATATTTTCAATAATTATGAAGTAGTTTTTCAAATGCCATAATTTCCGTATTTATTTATTTTACAAAAGTAATTAACAATTAATATTTTACCGGTAATAGCGGGTCTAATTTAATTGAAAAAATTATCATTTGAAGGGTAAGTTTTATTAGAAATAATTTTCTACTAATTTTGATATATTTAAAATGTTATATTCAATTTATAACAACCCTATATGATACCCCAAATATTTAAATGACGGTGTATGAGCTAGATTTTGAAATTCCGCTTTACATGGAACGAAAAGGTGGGAAACACTAGTTTTTCTAGTGAATGGTACCCACCTATCACACACTAAGAATTACATATTAATATATGTGATACTTTAGCATACGTATCTTATAATTTCTACCTATATTTTCTAAGTTTGTTGGAAAGGAAAATATTGCATTATTAGTTACTAGTTTCCAGGTAAACCGCTACCTATATATTCATATATATGTGTCACGCTGTACCATTTTGTAACTTCAGCATGTTTTCTGAAGTTTGAAAGAAAATGAACCACTGTGTGGTCTCATGCCATGTACTGATACTACTGTCTTTTTATTTGGAAGATTAAGAAGTTAATTATTAATTATCTATATTTAGTTTTTTCGAGCTCAAATTTAGGGTACATCAAGCGTAATAACGTTCCGAGGCTGTTCGGTAGAAAAGCGTTGTGAGAGTATTTGTCATCGTTTCGGGTAATTCCAAAACCCGTTCTCGCATTTAATTTCTAAAATGTAAAGTTTGTACTCTTAAATTTTCGGGTTCATATATCACTTGGTTCTTATCATATTAATCCTAAATTTGAACCACACATTCCTAAAATTGAGCTCTATGCTTTGGTATTTTTATTTTTATTTTTCATACTACAGGGCCCATAGGCCCATTTCGTTAGCCCGAAATTGGATTCGAGATTTTATATAGCAATATGAGTCTTTTTTTAATCATCTTGATATATGGATTATATTTTTGATAGTTTCATGCGGTTTCGAGCTTGTTCGTGGTTCTCTGATAACTCAATGCATTTCTCGAGGATATCACTGAAATCCAGGTAGGCTACGACTTACTTCTGTTAGAATAGGTATTTAGTATTGTATATACTTGGTAAATTTTCATCTCGAGGCTAGGTTACTAGTTTGGAGCCCTATATTGTTATTATGTTGACCTATGATCTATCTTGCTGGCCTTTTGCTTGTATATACCTTGGGTCTACGATGTCCTTTCCGCGTGTTTCACGTTGTCTCTAGAACTTAGTTGAGGTTGGAGATGGGATTGTACTAGTGATTAGAGCTTAGTATCTGTCCACCGGACTTAGCTGATGGATTTAGAGCCAATTTGAATTGCTGTTTTGTTGTGTTTGATAAGCATGAATGATTATTGGGCTATGGACAGTCGATCTGGAGTTATGACTAAAAGATTATAGAACCACTTGATTTTTATTAACGATATAGCTAGAGAAGGGTTTTACCTATTGTTACATATCTTTTTACGACTGCTGGGCAGTATGGAGCTATTTTCTTATTCCATCATGGTATTTCATGGTAATGCCTACACGGTGACAGTTAGGTTTTCTACTAAGATACGGTATACGGGTTAAGCCTGGGCTTCGTAATATATGCATGATTATTATAGCCTAGTTGGATTTTTACAAGGGCTTTACATGTGGATTTGAGTCCTTTCAGGGGCCCTATTGGCCTGGGTTGCGGTGCCTGGGGCATGATAAGCAACTTGGGGGGGGAGAGGGTATACTGCGGAGTAGTGGTATATGGTTCGATTCATCTATGGGTCCTACCTCATGAGCCTTACTGCCAGAGGAGGAGCGCGCGGGGTTACTATTAGGACATATTTACTATAGTGGTATATTCTATTTCTTACATCCCTTTGAATTGCACTTTCTTGCGGTTGGTTGTACTCTTGGGGCTTAATGGGAGAGCTCGTTGAGTTACTTGTATGCCTGGTTCTACCCGCCGGTAGTATGGGATACTGGTTGGTCTTGTTTCTAGCTCGTCCTTGTTTGTTGTTTTTTGAGGATACTAGTTACTCTTTTTGCTTTTACTTGTTGGTAGATTAGCTGCTATTGTTCCTATATTTCTCTTATGGTCTTTCATTGTGCTGATTATGTTGGAGCTCTGGGTACGTGTCATGCTGGTCATGATTTTCTTAATAATTTAGGTTCTTTGGGTTCATACCCAGATAGGTGACCTTCCTTCGTACTTGTTAGTTGTTACTTTGATTACTCCTCTATGCTTGTTATTTGATCCCACTTTACCTTAATTATGCATACTTTTGCCTGGTCGGTTTATAATGCCTACTAGGTATCCGTTGTTTTGGTACTCACGCTACACTTCTGAATCTTTTCTTGGTATATGTTCTAGTATGAGTTTGAAGGGCGAGCGTGATTGTTCAGGATAGATCAGAGTTGTTCAGAGATACGGTGGTCAGTTGGCATTCTTGCTGACCAATTAACTTTCTAATATAGAGTTGTCCTAGTTTTGCTTCAGGATTGCTACTTCGTAGTTTTTATCCCGTTGTGGGTTGTATTTTGTACTATTCTATATATTGATTATCTACAATCATGACACTAGATTATCGGGGTTTAATTTTTGTTATTTATTTCTGCGTTCTTCTTTTTCTTCTTCTCTTTATTTCTCTTTTTTCATTTTTTTGGTTCTTAGTATTGGCCCATCACTTAATACTCTAGGTCAGGATTAGGGTATTTAATAGGTGGGATGTATAAGCCATCACAACTCGATTCACAGGTCGTGACATAGTGGTACCAGAGCCCTATGTTCACCGGTATCTTTGGATGTAGGAGCAAGTGTCTTGTAGATTCTTATGGATCTGTATGTAGACGCTTGTATTCTATCTCCGAGAGGCTGTAGGGCTCTTTTAGGATGCATAACTTTCCTTTGACTTTTTTCGTGTGATATTTCTATTAGTTTATTGGAAATTCACTTGGATTCACTCTTTTGTAGATGGTTCATATGCGTTATGCATCCGGAGGTGATGATGCTTCACCGCCGCCATAAAGAGCTCCAGTTAGGGGTTGGGATATATAAAAGGCCCATGGGAGAGGCCGGTCTAGAGTTCTCCGACCTGATCCTTCACCTATAGATCTACCTCCACTACAGATGCTGCCACTTTCTAATGAGGCACTTAGATATATGTGGCAGTGTATAAGCACCATGTTTGGTAGAGAGCCCACTGAAAAGGGTCAAACTTCTTCTCAAGGAGCGACATAGGGTTCCCTAGCTCCTCCTATTCAGTCGATACCAGTGGTAGAGATAGTTCCTCCTCCACATACCATTCTAGAGGTACTACCATCTCAAATTTAGCCTATGGGTTCTGTTATGACTTAGATTGGAAGATGCACAGTCACTTGTTCATATATGACCTTCGAGATTTTCTGGTGACTCTAGGAAGTATTCCTATGAGTTTATAGTAGATTGTGAGGAGAGGTTACATACTTTGGGCTTGATAGATACATATGGCATAGATTTTACTAGGTTTCATCTAGAGGGTTTGATAGGAATAGTAGAGAGTATACTGAGAGAGAAGACTAGTAAAATCACCCCCTATGACATAGAGCTAGTTTTCAGATACCTTAATGGCTAAGTATGTTCCCCTGAGTGATCGAGAGGAAAATTGGGCTCAATTCTTTGATTACATCATGGGTTGAGTTAGTTACCAAGTATGAGGCTCGTTTCACTCAGATTTTGAGATATGGAACTGTTACCAAGTATGAGGCTCGTTTCACTCAAATTTTGAGATATGGAACTACTATTTTGCCGATAGAGGATGAGCAGGTTTGCTGCTTTGCAGGTGGGTTGAGATTAGAGTTACAGATGGAGGTTGAGTTGTTGGTTGCTCAGGGTTGGCTATTGTTGGTAGTAGGTTATGATGCATCTACCATGGAGAGACTCTATTATCCAAGGGGGAGATGATAAGATACAACGCCTCCAGGGAGATTTTAGTGATCTCCGACCTTTTAGGAGGTGGTATGATAGGCGTAGGTCTCAACAACAACAACAATAATATTAACTATTAGACCAGTTCAGGCCTTTTTTTCATCAATTGATAAAAGTCAGAGTAGCCAGCCCGCCGGGGGCACATCTATTGGTTTTTAGGGACGCGGTGGCCTGACTAGTTCAGCCAGTGGTGCCGATCGAGCAGAGTCTAGGGTTGTTATAAGTGTGGTGAACTAGACCACTATGTAAGAGATTGTCGATGATGTCAAACTATTCAACCCGCAGCATAGGCCGCAGAGCCTCTTTGGGAAGTACTGCTACCAGTTAGAGATGGCCAGATAATGACTCGACGCAGTCATGGTGGGGGACAGAGGGACAA
This sequence comes from Withania somnifera, assembly GCA_039654485.1. NCBI lineage: Eukaryota > Viridiplantae > Streptophyta > Magnoliopsida > Solanales > Solanaceae > Withania > Withania somnifera. Next base: position 14,024 of record JBDJHY010207849.1, on the reverse strand, counting down.
ATAAGGGGGTCAAGGAGGATATTAGTAGGGCACTGTACGCTATCATTATTATATTATACCTGATAGAGCCTGGGCAGAGGTTTCTGATACAGTGGTTACTATTATGTTATCTATTTGTCACCAGCCAAATTTTGTGTTCTTTGACCCTAGTTTTACGTATTCTTACGTATCTGTATATTTTGTGCCCTATTTAGGTGTTATGTGTAAGACTTTACTTGTGCTTGTGAGTGTGGATACTCCCATAGGAGACCCTCTAGTGGTGGATCAGATTTACAGGTGTTGTTATTATACAGAGGTTGGACACTTGGGCTGAAATTTTGGGTATGGACATGATTGATTTTAATGTAATTCTAGGAATGGATTAGGTATCCCCTTATCGTCCAATTTTTTTATTTCTTTTCAAAGATCATTACCTTATTTATGCCTAGTGTACCTTAAGTGGTATGGCAGGTTCCTATTGGTCACCCCTGGTGCTGGTTATTTCTAGTGTTCATACCAGTAGAGTTATAGCTAGGGGTTGTATCTCTTACTTAGCTTTTCTTCTTGATGTGACTGTTGATCCTCCTACCCCTGAGTCTGTGCCCGTTGTTAGAGCATTTATTGATGTTTTCCTTGATGAGTTTCCTGGCCTCGCACTAGAGCGTGTTGTTGACTTTCCATAGAGGTTATACCGAGCACCAAGCCAATTTCAATTATATCTTATTGCATGTATCTAATAGAGCTCCAGGAGTTTAGTACTCAGCTTCAGTATTTGACTTCCAGAGACTTTATACATCCTAGTATTTCCCCATCGAGTTCTCCAGTAATATTTTTGAAGAAAAAGGAAGGGACTATGTATATGTGCATTGGTTATAGGCAATTGAATAAGGCAAACATTAAGAATAAGTATCTTTTGTTGTGGATTGATGGCCCTTTTGACCAAGTTTAGGCGTGAATACTATGTTTTATAAGCTTTATTTGATGTTAGTTTATTACCAGTGAGGATTCGAGAAGAGGATATTCGAAAGACTACTTTTCGAACCCGGTATAGACACTATGAACTCTTGGTTATATATTTTGGGCCTTCTAATGCTCCATCTACATTTATGGATCTCATGACTAGAGTTTTTAGGCAATATTTGGATTCTTTTGTGATTGTGTTCATTGACGAAATCTTGGTTTACTCCAGGAGTTGGGAGCAACATGACAAGCATTTGAGGATTGTACTCCGGACTTTGAGGACTGAGCAACTTTATACGAAGTTCTCACACTGTGCATTGTTACTAGACTCTGTTGCATTCTTGGGGCATGTTGTATTTTCATCAGGTATCAATGTAGATCCAACAAAGGTTTCATCCACTTGTCATTGTCCTTGGCTTACTACTCCTTCAGATTTTCGCAGTTTTGTTGGGTTAGTTGGGTATTATAGGCAATTTATACAGGGATTTTTATCATAACAGCTCCTATGAATAGATTGACCTAGAAAGATGTTACTTTTCGGTGGTCTAAAGGAATGTGAGTCTAGTTTTCTGGGGCTCAAGGAGTTGTTCACTTTGGCACCAATGTTGTCACTCCTAGTTAAGGGCCATCCATATAAAATTTATTGTGATGCCTTTTGTTATTGATTTATGGTGTGTATTGATGCATCAGGGTAGAATTATTACATATGTTTCACACCAGTTGAAGGTTTATGAGAGTAAATATCCTCTCTATGTGTTGGAGTTAGCCCGAGTAGTTTTCGTGCTCAAGATCTAGAGACATTACCTCTATGAGATTCACTATGATATTTTCACTGGCCACTACAGGCTGCAATATATATTAAGCCATAGGGAACTCAATCTTAGCTAGGAGATAGGCTGATGTTTTGAAGTACTATGGTATCATCATTCTCTACCATCCAGGTAGGGAGAATGTAGTTGTAGAGCCTTGAGCCGAAAGGAGGTTATTATGGGTAGTTTGTTTTCCATATCAGTTTCAGAGAGGACATCATCCTTAAGAATCTAGTCTTTGGCTAACTCTTTGGTCAGGTTGATATTTCAGATCTAAAAAGAGTTTTTGCTTATGTTGAAGCTAAACCTACTCTATTTAATTAGATCTGATAGCGTCAGTATGAGGATAGATCCTTGGTTCGTATTCTAGAGTTGGTTTTGAGCGATGACTACAAAAGTGCGTTATTATATTCAGATGGTGTGTTGTGGATGGGTAGCTTTATTTGTGTTCGTAGGGTTGATGATTTGATTCAAACTATTCTCTGTGAGGCCAGTCTACCAGATATTCCATATATCTAAGCATACAGAAGATGTACAACTATTTGAGTAAGCACTACCAATGAAGACACTTGAGGCATAATGTTACAGGGATTGTTTCCTAGTGCTTGAAGTATCAACAGGTGAAGTTCGAGTACTGCATACTAGGTGGTGTATTGCACCGATGCCCTATTCCTAAGTGGAATTAGCAGAGGATTATCATGATTTTTTTCTGGAATTCCTTGTACTTCTAAGGGTTAATGATTGTTTCTGGGTCATTGTGGATTGACTAACCATGTCCGCCTACTTCCTATCGACTTTGTCATTTTGGAATGTTGAAAGACTTGCTATTTTATATGTTAAGGAGATTCTTTGTATATATGAGATGCCAGTTTCTATTATTTTAGAAAAAGGTCACAGTTTAAGTCACAGTTTTGGAGGATGGTACAACGTGAGATGGGTACAGAGGTAGCTTTGAGTACTATCTTTCATCCACAGACTGATAGTTCTGTTCGAGCGGACCATTCATGTACTTCAAGATATGCTTCGAGCTTGTGTTTTTTATTTTGGGGGTAGTTGGGACCTACATTTGTCCTTGGAATATTTTCATACAATAATAGCTACCATTCCATCATTCAAATGGAACCATTCGATCCTTTGTACTGTACGCGTTGTAGATCACCAATCGGTTCGTGTAATATTGTTGAACTTTGGCCTTAGACTTAAGATTTGATTTGAGATTCTATGTAGAGAGTTAGAGTTATCCGTGACAGATATTAGGCAACACAAAGTAGGAAGAAGAGTTATGCATACAGTACACTTAAGCCTCTTGAATTTAGTGTTGGAGACATGGTCTTTTCATAGATCTCGCCCATGAAGGGTGTCATGAGGCTTGGTCAAAGGGGTAAGCTTAGCCATAGGTCCATCGGGCCATACGAGATTACTGAGCAAGTTTCCGATACCACATATAGATTGGACCTACCTCCAGAGTTAGCGGTGGTTCTAGTTTTCCACGTCTCTATACTCCGGCTCTATGTACCAGGCCCCTCATATGTAGTTCATCATGAGTCAGTTCAATTGGACGATCGTTTGACTTATATAAAGTAGCCTAAGACCGTTATTGACAGAGACATGAGGCAGATCAAGTCCAGGGATATTCCTTTTGTGAGAATTCATTGGGTCCATCATCCGACCAACAAAGATAACTGGGAGACGGATGAGATATGTGAGCCTAGTACATCTCCGTCCAGCCCGAGGAAACCTTTGCATGCCTCCGTTACCTTTTGGGAGGCCTACGCCCCATAGAAACTATCTACCTGAGACTGTCCCTTGGCCCGTAGGTCCTGACACAAGGTACCCTTACCTATTTGAGTCTTCAGGTACTCCTTTCTTCAGAACTTTCGCAGATGAAAGTTCCTTTAGTGGAGGATATTGTAATAACCCTCGAAATCATTTTGTTCTTTCGCGATTTCTCTGTATTTAGAGCATCTTTGTAGTTTTCCAAAGTCATTCATGATTTTCTAGGACCGATAGTTCGGTTCCCTGTCAGTTTTATAGATTGGTTCCCTTTTTATTTATAGCTTCTTTGGCCTTTCTCAGTGTAAATGACCTCGTATCATCATTTCATCAGTTTCGTTAGCTCCAGAATGCGGACTTTAGTCTAAAAGGTTTTTTGGTTTGGATCCGAGAATTTCAATTGTGGTATTGTACCGTTGAATTAAATTATTTTATGTTAAATAATAATAATGCCGTTGCTTAAATAAAAATAAATGTATATATTTTAGTGTTTCTAAAAATATTTTCAATAATGTAGTTTTTGAAATGTAATAAGTCCCATATTTATAATTTACAAAAATAATTAACAACTAATATATTATCGGTAATAGCGGGTCTAGTTATATTAAAAAAATTATTATTTGAAGGGGTAAGTTTTATTAGAAATAATTTTCTTCTAATTTTTATATATTTAAAAGTTATATTCAATCTATAACGACTCTACACGATACCTGAATATTTAAATATCGAGGTATGATCTATTTTTGGAAATTCCACTTTACGCGGAAGGAAAAGGTGGGAAATACTAGTTTCTATAGTGAACGGTTGCCACCTATCACACACTAAGAATTACATATTAAATTACATGGCATACTTGTCTTATAAGTTCTAACTATATTTTCTAATTTTGTTGAAAGGAAACTATGGCATTACTAGTTAGTAATTTCCTGGTAAACATATACCAATATATGTTTCGTGCTCTAGCATTCTGTAACTTCAGCATGCTTTTCTAAACTTTGAAAGGAAATGAACCACTTTGGTCTCGTGTCAGTAACCGATACTACTGTTTTTATTTGAAAGATTAAGAACTTAATTATTAGTTATCTATATTTAGTTTTTCGAGCTTCGAGCTCAAAATTCGTGGTATGTCAAACATAATAACGTTCGAAGACGGTTTGGTCGGAAAGCGTTGTGAGCTCATTTCTCATCCTTTTGGGTAATTTCTAAACTTGTTTTTGCATTTAATTTTCAAAATGTAAAGTTTGTACTCTTAAATTAGTGGGCTCATATCTTACTCATTTTTATCGAATTAAGCCCAAATGTGAACCATTCATTCCTAGAATTAAGCTCTATGTCTCCGTATTTTTATTTTTATTGTTTGAGTTGCGGAGCTCATGATCCCATTTATTAGGCTGAAATTCGACCCGAGCTTTTATATAGCAATATGGGTCTTGTTTTACTTGTCTTGACGTGTGGATTACATTTTTTCTAGCTTTGTGCAATTATAAGCTTGTTCATGGTTCTCAGCTAAATTGGCACATTTCTCGAGAATATCACCAGAATCCAGGTAGGCTATGGATCACTTCTTTCAAACTAGGTATCTAGTATTATATATGCTTGGTAAATTTTCAGCTCGGGGCTGGGTTACTATTTAGGAACCCCGCTATTGTTATGTTGGCTTATGGTCTATCTTACTGGCCTTTCACTTGTATATATACCCTGGGGCTACGAGGCCCTTTCTGTGTGTTTCACATTGTCTCGAAAATGTAGTTATGGTTGGGAAGAGGATTATACTAGTTATTAGAGATTAATATCTATCCCCTCGACTTAGCTTGTGGTTTTAGAGCTAATCTAGATTTGCTTTTTTGTAGTGTTTGACGAGTACATATGACTATTGGGTTATGGACAACTGATTAGGATTTATGGATAAAAGATTATAAAACCACATGATTTTTATTAATGATATCACTAGAGATGGTTTTACCTATTGTTATATACCTTTCCACAACTGTTGGGCAGTATGGAACTATTTTCTTATTCCATCACAAAAAATGTTACAATGTCTGTACGAAGATAGTTGGGTTTTCTGCTAAGATATGGTATACAAGCTAAGCTCAGGTTTTGGCATTTATACCTGACGACTATGTCCTTCTTAGCTTTATATGAGAGTTTTACATGCATGTTCAAGTCCTCTATGGGCCCTACCTCCCTGGGTGGCTATGCTTGGGGCATAATGTGTAGCTTGGGGGATGGTTATACAATAGAGTAGTGGTATGTTGTTTGAGTCCTCCGTGGGTCCTACATCATGAGCCTTACCGTCGGAGGAGGTGCGTGGCTGTTACAATTGAGACACATTTTCTTTTCTACACCCCATTGCATTGCATTCTTTCATGCTTAGTTGTACTCTTCGAAATTACGGGGGGAGGGGAGGGGGAAAGGAGGGAGTCTCGTTGTGTTACTTGTATGCTTGGTTGTACATGCTGGTAGTATTGGATGCCGGTAGGTCTTGTTTCTATCTAAGCCTTGTTTGTTGTTTTCCTTAGGTTACTGATTACTATCTTTGCTTTACATACTGATAGATTAGTCCTTATTGGTCTTATATTTCTCTTATGATATTTTGTTGTGTTGGTTACGCTGGAGCTCCAGGTACATGTCACGTTTGTCATGAATTACTTATGTCTTAGGTCCTCCATGTTCATACCCTGATAGTCGACCATCCTTTGTAGTTCTTAGTTGTTACTGTGATTACTCTCTCTATCTCTCTGCCTTGTATTTTATTGCATTTTACTTGCCTATGCATGTTTTTTCCCGGTCGGCCTATGATACCTACTGGTTACCCGTTATTTTGGTACTAATGCCACACTTCTGCATCTTTTTGTGATACAAGTCCTAGTATGAGTCAGCAAGGTGAGCGTGATTGTGCGGGATAGATCGGAGATGTTCGGAGATATGGTGAGCAGTTGGCGTTCTTGCTGACCAGTTCTCCTTCTAGTACAAAGTTGTACTAGTTTTCTTCAAGATGGCTACTTGTAGTTTTTCCTATTTTGGATTGTATTTTGTACTATTTTGTATATAAATGCTCTACAACCACAACATCAGGGTTTGGGGGTTTATTTTCTGTTATGTATTTCTGCATTTTTCTTTTGTTTCTTCTCTTCATCTCTATTCTCTTTTCTTTTGGTACTTTGTACTGGCCCATTGCTTAACGCTTTGGGTCAGGGTTAGGCTTGTCTATGAGTTGGATGTAGAGGTCGTCACAACTCTATTCATGGGTCGTGACATATTTATTTTTTATGCTTCTGTACATGTGTAGTACTTAAGCTATATATTTATTCCTTTATGCTTATGTACCGGCGTGGTACCCAATCCATCAATATTATATTTAACTATTTGTACGGTCGTGATACCCGATCCACAATTAATATCAAGGTGTGAACAAGTTACCACAATAACAATATAAACATGCTCAAGTCATAATTAAATCAAGTTGTGAGCAAGTTACCACAATAACAGTATAAATATGTTCAAATTACAATTTAATCAAGTTGTGAGAGACCTACCACAACAACAATATCAACCTAATCAATTTGTAACAACAATAACATCAATGTCCCTTTTATAAAATGATTTTACCACTTATTCAAGTCATTACCAAATCTGTAGACTTCTCAATGATTCAAATCATTCAAGTTACTACACATTATAATCAACCATATTGATGAGCAATGAAATTACCATTTTACGTGATCAATTTTACCATATATTCACATTCTTTATTCATGATATAAGACTACTTATGGTGTGAATTGATTATGTTTCAGGAAATCTTAATTTAGAAGTGATCAGAGGCGGAGCGATGCAAAAGCAACCAAAATTTATCTTAAAATAAAGAAAAGGAGTTAAAGAGGAAAAATTCTAGAAATTCATTGCAGATTCTGATAAATCGTCCAAAAAACAAATTTATCAGTTAGTCAACAAAGTCAACAGTACCAATAGATCTGCCAAATGACTGGTTTATCGATCCGTCAACAAAAGTCAAAGTATCGATAAATCGGTCAGTTGGGCTAATAAATTGTTTTTAATCGATAAAATGACACTTTTGACTGTGGCTCCTCTGGGAAAAAGTGAAATTTTACACCCTTTTAAGTATTCAACCCCATATAAACTCAAAAAATCCCTCATTCCGAAATCTTTGGCAGCATTTGGCTAAGAACACAACAAAGAGAGAGCTTGCAACCATTCGTCTACACCTTTGGTTGAAGAGTTGGTGATCTGTAATGTTAAATCCATTACCCATTTCTTCTTCCTTAGTTTTAATTTTTTATTTTCAGTGTGTAGACTTTAATTCTCATTTGAATCTTGTAATCGTAACTAATACATTATTTGGATTTGGATTTGGATTTAGGTTTTAATATCGTCTTATGCTTTGGTGTTAATCTAATATTTATTGATTATTAACTATGTTTTGTGGATCTAAACTTATCTTGTTCTTGAATTAATTTCTAAAGGGAGTAGCTAACCCTTAGACTTGCCCATATACTTTGATTAAGCTTGAGAGAGTAATTTAGAATTGGGAAGATAAATTTAGCATGATTTAGAGCTTTGAATTCTATCTTATAGGTCTTGACTATGGATAGTAAAATCCTAGTGTACCCTTAAATTGGGTTGGTTGTCATATTTCTAAGGTTGGTTCGAGAGAATGATGTTAAGAAAGATTCTTTAGTATTTGAGAGAAACTAGTGGATGTTTTAGAATCGAAGGCTAAATTTCGAAATTCATGTTTTCTTGATAGATATTTAATTAACTACCATGGATCATTGATGATTTAATTCCCTAGTTTGGTTTCTTATATCTTTGATTTGTGACGCCATTGATCAACCCATGTTCATATTTATATTTGACACCTTTTATCTTATTTTAATTCCCCCAGACCTTGTACTATCTGTTCAAGTTATAATAGTTGCTCATTAGTTCTTACTCTTACTTGAGTGCCTCACATACAATTGTTCCTTATGGATTCAACCCCGAGTCTCTATTGGGTAATTATACTTTGATAGAGTCTGCATACACTTTTAGATTGATTTCAAAGTGTAATTAAGAGTTAAAAAATGACATCATTTCGGGGAAACAGTTTGGTGTACTGAATTGGTTTGGAAATTAGAGCATAGTTACTTTGATTTGAACTTGTGAGTGTTTGTTTATAGTTTTTGTTTATTTTTTTGTGATTAGATAGATTTTTTATTTTGGTTACTATGGAATCTTACCCAAAAGTGTGTTTGGTGGTTGCAAACTTCATTTTCCAAACTATTAAAATGTAGAATCATGGCATTACCTATGTGGCAAGAAGTAATGGTTGAAGGAGTTCTTGATTTGGGCGAAAATAAGAACTAGGATTTGAAAATGGCATGATCTCAAGAATTTGAGTCATTTATGCATGTTCGTGAATGTACATCATGAATTATGGAAGAGTTCTTGACTAAGCATTTGAAAATATACCAAGGGATGGTGCAACTTAAATTTGATACTTTCATTTAGGAGGATAACTTGAAGTTACACATTGTGACATATGCCATGTTCCACCAAAATATTGGAGAGTATTGATGTTGAGTAGTTACGTATGGAGGATGGAGTCTCAGTTGATTTTGAGGAGATAATGAAACTTTGCAAGCCATCAAACTGGAATATTATTCAAAATGCTAAAATTGATAAGATGATACTAGAGTTATGAAAAAGAATTGAACGAATTTAGGTTGAAGAATCTTGTTCATCTGGGGTAATCTTGCTATGAATGAAGCATTTATGGAGTTAACACGTCTTCGGCCACTCCACTAATTTTCAACATTATGCTTAACGAATGTTAATGAAAATGAAAAATTTGATCCATTGGAGAAATTGAACGAAGTGGAACAAGATGTGTTCATTTTGAAGTTTTCTATTCCAAGGATACAAAATGATATCCCCATTTAAAGGCCAAGAAGTGCAAAATACGTTACTTAAGTATCAGCCTTTTCTCATGTCCACATCGTTCCATGGAAATTATCATAAAAGTGAATTAAATTTGAGACGAAGAATCCAAGTCTTCAAAGTGGAGAGATAAAGGGTAAAATGATGGATGGTAAGTTTGAATTTTTAGTCTTTGCACTTTTAGTTTAATTTTATAGTTTCACAATTCTTACCTAGAGGAGGATAACATTTTTTACTAATCCACAAAGATGTAGACTTTTTGAAATGAACTGAGTTTGTAGGCAAAAATTCAATCCAAAAACACATTCAAGAAGCTAAATTAGCAACCTACAAACCAATCCAAAAACTGACGAAATTCACAATGAGCTGGAAGAAGCTTTTTTGTAAATTCTAATTTAACGGGAAAATATTCTATCTGCAAAATGCTGATTTATCGATCAGTGCTAATTTATCGATACCTCCTACTTCAAAAGGTATCATTTGTCAGTTATTCAAAATGATTACCATTCCACTTTCTCTCTTTTAAAAATACTAGGTTTGCCTTTTCTTCACTCAAGTGTGCACAGAATATCAAATTCAATCAATTTTCTTCCAAGAAGTCTAGATATGTGATGCTAAACCTTGAAATTTGTGGTGATTACATGTCACAATCCCTTTTAGTTATAAATTTTCTGCATGGCCTTCAGAGCCTTTGCTTTGCGTGTGATTTTTATGAAAGATTTGAACTAAATGTTGGTGACAACTAGTTTGAGAGTAGGTATTAGTATTTCATGATCAATTTTGCGGATTCTTGAGTACCAAATTATATCAAATGTGTTGGAAATAAAAGTGCCTACAAGTTTTCTGATAAAAGTCCCAAGTGAAATTTTAAGTCAAGCTCATAAGTTTTTTGATATTATCATTTAATGTTGACATGTGTTCCATGTTTAATTGATAAATAACATGCTTTGGGAACCATTGATTTTGCATTTTTGAAAATAAAATAAAATATTCAAAGTGAATGGATTGCTAGATTGACCAATTTATTGATCAAAAGTGCCAATTATCGGTCATGACTGATAAATTAGTTATTACTGCTGATTTATCGGCAGTGATCGATAAATCAGCACATCTGCCGATTTATCAGCACCCGCAACCTATCCCCTGTAGGGTTACTTTTTTATCTTTCTGAAAATGCATCCTATTTGATATTTATGTCATTTCTTTGGCATGTTTAACACACGATATATTTTATTTCACGTCTTAACAAAAATTTCATTCTTGTGTGTCGTGTTTCAGGTATAAAAGTCAATCATGGATCCTAATGCGTATAGGAAATCCAATTTGAACAAGTGCCGATTGCAACAGACTTTGATCGGCATAAATATCTTTCTGTTGTATGCTAGGCCACTATTATGACCATTTCCAAAAAGAAATTGTTCGTGGAAATGGGAATCAAGATTTATAACGTTCATGAGTCCTTAATTTTTTACCAAAGGATCAGGACCACGGGATGGATGTATTTTACTCGGGAGCCTTGCAAATCTAATAAGACTTGGGTGAGGGAGTTTTATACAAACCTCGACGAGGTTAATCTCTTCTCTCTAGTTATGAGGATTCGAGGCAAGATGATTAATTTTGGGGCAGAAACAATTAACAAATTCTATGGGCTACCCGACCATGAACCAACTTTGTTCATAGCCATAAGATTATGCCACGGGAAAATTTCTAGTGTCAAATCTTGGTCTGGGGAAGAAAGTATCGTGGGAAACCACAAAGAGGGCCATCATTATCAAAGAGTTCATTGTGGAAGAAAGAAGTTGGATATCAATAATACGCATCTGAGTCTCTCTGTGTGGAAACTTATTTGATATACCACTTTGGAGAGCCCAAATGGTTGCTTGAATTCTAGACGACATTCCTATAAATGTTGGCTACATTATCATCAAAGAGCTCAAGGAGTACAAGAAAAATATCATCGCCATGCTAATATTTCCTTCTCTCATTACTGATTTATGCAGATTGGCAGATTCACTCATATGTCTCTCATTACTGATTTATGCAGATTGGGAGACATATGAGTGAATCCGAAAAACCCGATTCAACCTCTAATGAAGCAAGGAGAGGGTTTCATTAGAAAGGGAAGGAAAAGGAAGAAGACGTTAGAAGAAACCCACAGGACACCTTCAACAGTGCTTTAGCCTCAGGCCCTTTTGAGGAGATCTTTGCTGAGATGAGGATGATTCACAAGCGCATGAGAAAGTTTTCATAGGGACTAGGTAAGACTTCTTAGGGACCTTCTATTTCTGTGTCACAGGAGGAATTCGATAGATATCTGGATGAGCAGAAGAAGTAGAAGGTACATTTAACCATACTGGAAAAAGGTTTACAAAGATTTATCTAAGGTGCATGGGAAGCTGAGTAGCTCTCATGCTAGGATGGTGAAAAGTGATAAGAAGATAGAAAAGTTCTTCACCCGAATGTGGGAAGGGGTTGTGGAAGGTGCTGAAGTATAATGACCCTCATGGTCATTTATTAGAAATATGCGACATTTTGCATTCTAGAGCATTTTAGTGGCTTCCCCAAGTCATTTATGACTTGTTGGGACTGGTAGTTCAGTTTTGTGGCAGCTCGATTGAGAAATGTCTCAAATTTCCTGTTTTAAAGCCTAAAACTAAGTACTCGTTGACTAAAGTGAACAGTTTCCTTCAACACGGGCTCAAAATTAAATTTTGACAGTTTTGTTAGCTCCGAAATTCCAAAAAAGTCCATATTGACCTTAAGTTCTTATTTTAGTGTTTTCGTTTGCAATTTGTTCCCATTTGTGGATTTTAATTAAGTTTTCGGCCTAATATGGAGCTTGAGTAGTATTTTAGTGTTCATAGTATCAGAACAGAATTTTGACACTTCCATCAGCTCCAAATGGTGAATTTAGGCTAGTTTGACCCTTGGTACGCTTTCCAAGATCTCCGTACTCGATTTGAGTTGGTTTGTGGAATATTGGAAATTTTTTATTTTGGCTAAGTCTTGGTTAGGGGATCATTTTTCTCAAACAACCTCCGGTGTCCTTTTCATTGATTCCATTGAGTCTGGAATGTGTTTTTCACATAAGATAAATATTTGGTTTGCTAAAATTGGACATCATTCCATTCTCCACCCTTGGTTGAAATCTCTTAAAATTAATGTTTTGTTGGAATAGGCACAAATCGATTTATCTGTCAAAGTGTCGATTTATCGATGACCAATAAATTAGTTATTTTACCAAAAATTAGCAGGTGCCTATAACTCGGTTAGTTGTACTGATAAACCAGTACCTTCCCTAGGGTTTCTAGTCACTAGAGAATGTTGATTTATTGGTCAAATGATCAATAAATTATTTCCTGCAGAGGTGCTCCACATTTTAGGGAATCCCAACTTATTGGTATTTTTTCTAATAAATTGGTATTTGCCAAAAATTGCCAGTTCCAGGAGAATGCCGATTTATCGACTCAAGTGGCCGATAAAATCTCTATCTGAGGCATATTTCTTCAGTTTCCAACCTATTTTTGGTTCATTCTTTCATCAACTTTTTCTCTCGTTTTCTTCTACTTTTGTGCAATTTGGCTTGGAAATTTCCCCAAACTCTGTAGAAAATCTTCTTAAAGATCCTATACATCTTCCTCACCCTCGGTAAGTAATTTCATCTATTTAATTCCATGAAAATTGGGGGTTTTCCTCCATTGATGTCCTAGTCATGATTTCTTGATTTCATCTACTTTGGATATTGATGTCCTAGTCATGATTTCTTAATTTCATCTCTTATGTCCAAAGTTGTGGAGTAAATCCTTGTTCATTAGGGCTATTTTACTTTATAGTAATCTTTTCTTTTCCAATTTCATCGTATAATTCCATAAATACCGAATCTTTAAATCCCTTTAATACTTTATTTACTCCAGGCTATTCAATGGTCTTCCCTTTCTTGAATTATTCTCAAATTTGGAGCACTCGTTCCTGGTAACGTTGGGAACCCCATGGCAAAGTTTTTTTGGTTCCTACAAGCGAGCCTCCCAAGACCATTTTAGGTCCAGTACGGAACTTAGTTTAATTTATACCATTAAACTCGTATTGATATATGAAATACTATTTCACAAGTTTCAGAGCAATTGGAGTTCATTTGATATCAGTTGGAATAACGTTTGTGAGTTTGCAACGCTTTATCATTGGATGGCAGGTACGCTCTATGAGGCTATCTATGGGTTTATAGCTTTAATAATTGTACTAAATAGCATCTATAAGTTGGGTATCTAGGTTGTTATAGTAACCTTGGACCATTCTTTCGTTTTTTCCACATTCGTTATCTATTTCGACATCCAGATTAATATGGTGCCAGTGGCCTAGGATTTTCTTAGTGATACCTATGCATGGCATAGGTATTTTTTATTTCATGTATATATACTTGATGATACGCTGTGCATGCATTATATAAGAGGTTGGGCCATTGGCTCCATTGAGAGTGCATTGGGGATTTCTCCTTTTCATTTCATAATAATAAGGTAAGCATCCAGCTCTCGATCCAGAGCTACTGCTTCAAGAATCAACTGA